>MU628476.1:70220-112547 GCA_025688805.1 Aspergillus egyptiacus | reverse complement strand
TTTTACCCCGACAATGGGGTACTCTTTACCTTCTTGAGAAATGATCTACTACTGCAGACTCGGCAGAGAACCAGCGGAGGACTCCGCACGAACGGAGAGAGCGAAATGTGCGATATTCGGATATACCCATTTATTTTTACGGCGTTGGGGAAATGTGAATGATTTGCATGTCTGTACTTCTGTACTTACAAATGGACACGAAAAATACTACACTACTACTACCGAAGAGTGACTGCAATAGAGAAATGCAACTAACGAGATATAAATAGACCTACCCTGCATATGCCAGGCTTTCTGAAACAAGTTAAGATTGACCGATGAGCCTGTCAAAATAGTTACATCGGGATATACGACATTATTATTCGACAATCTGCGATCGACAAGTCATTTTAAGCCCGGAATCAAGCGAGCCGTGTGTATGTAGATACTAGATAGATGTCAACTCTGGCCTCGGTAAACCTCCTAGCCTCCTAGCCTCTAGAAAATGCACCTCCAACTTAGGTTGACCAAGAACCCAGCATGAAGCCGAGAAAAAGAGTACCCGTCCCGTCATGATAATTATAGAACACTTAGAGGGGCCCTGATCAGCTGTGTTCCTGCATTCTAGCATTACTACTACCATCTAGCTAGCAGCTATCTACGCACGTACGAACTTTGGCAAGATCTCTTGATTGAAGTTGCAAGTAAGGTCTGTCTACCTAAGTATAGCCAGGCTTGTAGTAGTCACGTAAGGAATCTCGAGAGCTACCTAGTGGACCTTACTTTACTTTACGTAGGGAAAAGCCCACCAGACGAACCTAACCAGTCGGACTGGACTGGCCATGCAGAAAAATCAACTTGCGCAGTAACCAGTTAGATGAGGATCTCTAGCCTGTTGGTCCCGTCTTTCAGAGAGACTAAGTAGACCAGACTAGCTGTCCAATCTATGTATCGTATCCTCTGATTGCACGTACGGGCGTCTCACTATCTGGAAGTCTGAGTGGGACTCCAGGGCTGCCCAGATAACTACTAAACCTACGTACCTAAGGTGTCATTCAAAACCAAGAGTACAAGCCCGCCACGATGCTACAATAATGCTACGACGGCCGGGGATCGTGGAGGTTTGGCCAAGTGGGACTGGGAACTTTACTACTTTAGTGCTCCATAGTAGCGAGAATACTGGAGTGAGACCGTGAGATGAATAAGGTACCTTAGGTAATTATTCCGAGTCCCAGGAGCCTAGCCGTTTCTGGTTTGGCTGATTAGGCTTGCTGTATGCACTAGGCACTATGCACTATGCACTGTATGCACTGTATGCACTGTGCTGATGTTAAACAAACATGGCAAACATGCAAGCAAACACATCCGTCGCATCCAATGTCATCATCTGAACCAGTTACCTACCTAGTACTGAACCTCCACTTAACATAGGTAGCTACCTACAAAGCCCGGGCTGCAAGGAACAACATGGCCGACGCAGGTGGCTGGAGCACCATTGAATCCGACGAGGTAAGCCTGAACCTAAATGACAAGCAGACCAGAAAGGTGCTAACAAATCCACCGACCAGGGCGTCTTCACCTCCCTCGTCGAGAACCTAGGCGTCGAGGGCGTGCAATTCGAAGAGCTCATCTCTCTCGACCCAGACACGATCCGATCATTAGGGTATCTCCAATTCTTTACCTACCCACCTAGCTTATACAATGCAAACCCCGCCTCTAATGCTAGGAACACAGAACCGTCTACGGTGTAATCTTCCTCTTCAAATACCTCCGCCCACAATCATCCCCAACAACAACCACAACAGCCACCCCTCACCCACAAGACGGCACCTACGCCACCTCCCCGCCCGAAACCCTCTTCTTCGCCAACCAAACGATCCAAAACGCCTGCGGCACCCAAGCGATCCTCTCCGTCCTCCTAAACCACGACTCCGCCGCCCCCGAAAACAACCACACCCCGATCACGCTGGGGCCCGAACTCGCCTCCTTCAAGGACTTCACCACCGGCTTCCCCGCCGACCTCCGCGGCGAGGCCCTCTCCAATTCCGAGGCAATCCGCACAGCCCACAACGCCTTTGCGCGCGCGAGCCCCTTCGTCGACGAGACGACCCGTCCCCAGAACGAAGACGAAGAGGGAGACGTCTACCATTTCATCGCGTACACGCCTATCAACGGGACGTTGTATGAGCTGGACGGGTTGCAGCCCTCGCCCATCTCGCATGGAGAATGCACGGCGGAGACCTTCCCCGAGAGGGTGATTGAGGTGCTGCAGCGGCGGATAGCGCGCTATCCGGAGACGGAGACGCGATTTAATCTCATGGCGGTTGTACGGGATTTGAGAATCCGGGCAGGAGAGCTGGGTGATGAGGAGGCTTTGAGGGCGGAGGAGAGGAAGCGGGCTGCCTGGGCTTGGGAGAATGGGTTGCGCAGGTCGAATTTTGTCGGCTTTATCGGCGAGGTGCTGAAGGGGGTAACGGGGATGAAGGAGCGGGAGGGTGCGAATGGTGAGGGTGGCGTCGAGGAGTGGATTCAGAAGGCTGAGGCGGAGACGGCGAGGAGGTTGAGAAGGTGATTTTTTTTTTTTTTTTTTTTTTTTTTTTTTTTTTTTTTTTTTTTTTTTTTTTTTTTTTTTTTTTTTTTTTTTTTTTTTATTTTGAAACTCTGCTTTTTCGGAAGACATGGAAGGAGGATGAGCATGGGATAGATGTAGATGTATATTATCATCTAACTATCACTGGACAATGTCGGCAAATAACATGTCTTCTATAGATAGACAGAGACAGAGACAGACAAATCAAGCAGAGAAAGCAACCCTATTGTGAGTATGAGAATCTACCTAATATGCTACCTAGTCTATCTAACGCAACGCAACGCAACACAAACAAGTAGCAAGTAACAAGCCCGCTCATATACACTGGAAGAAGAAGGGAAAGAAAAAGAAAGAAAGAAATCATCACAATGAACAAGCAAGCCGGCCATTACCGTGGACGTATCCCGCATCCCTTCCATCGCCCTCTCTTCCATCCCTTTACTTGCTAGATGCTGTATGCATGGCGTACATGGATACAATTCCCAGCTTGCTCTATGCACCGCCAGAGCCAGGGCCAGAATGGCCGCAATGCCACTAATCAATGAAGAATAAAAGGTAAGTGGGGGGGGGGAGGTACTCATATTGGAAGAGATAAGGAAAAGGAGATGGAAAGAGGACAAGAGGAGGGAAGGAAGAAAAGACAAAATATAAAAGTAAAGGATAATTTTATACGCCCTTCGCCAAACCCACGTTGGAAATGCCGGACAAAGAAAGAAGACAAGATATAGGCGAAAAAAAAAAAAAAAAAAAAAAAGAAAAAAAGAGGATGGACCTGAACGAGAATGAAAATTATGGACGAAATAGACCTAGATCTGATATACAGAACGGAGCTTCTGCGCCACGGGCGGCGGAAGCTGGGACATGAAGAAATCGAAGTCGGGTATCATATTTTTGTAACCTTGCAGGACCTGCGAGACCGTTAGTACTGAGTGCACTTGGAGAGAAAGGGGGGTGTGAGGGGAAGACGCACCTGTTGGAATGAACTTTGAATATCGTGGTATTCTTCTTGGTGGAGGGATTTCGTCGGGAAGGCGGCGATGGCTTGGAAATAGCCTCCGAGGGAGGACTCCATGGCGGCCGGGTTCTTCATGACCACTTGGTTGAAGCCGAGGAAGGCGGAGGCCTTTTCACGCGTGAACTCGATGCGGCTCATGGATTTGAGGAAGACGCCGGCGTACTCGGCCAGCCGCGGGGCGAGCTGCTCGGAGCAGCAGATCCCTAGCCGGCCCAGGGCCATGGCGGCGTTCTCGTTGACCGAGTCGATGATCTCTTCGTTGTTAATGATGGCCACGAGCCCCTGGTACAGCTTCTCCGCGTACGGCGAGAGCGCCGCGTTTTCGTTCACGGCGATCTCACCGCAGGACCAGCAGGCGTTGTTGAGCACGCTGAAGCCCGTGTGGCGGTCGTCATCGCGGATCATATCTAGATCCAGCTGCTTGATAAGGATGGGCACGATGTTGGGGACAAACGGTTCCATTTGGGGGAAGATGTTGATCGCGCAGTCACCTAGAAGAGCGTACGACGACTGCCGCACCTCATAGTTCGGGTCCTCCATGCAGAAGCAGAGTAGGTCAAAGAATCGCGGCTGAGAGTTGGCAACCAACTCGCCGCTCTTGCGCGGATCGATGGCCTGGATAATCGCGCTCAACAAGTCCAAGCTCGTCACCAAAAAGTCCTTGTCCGGTTCGTCGATGGCCTGGTTGTTCACGGAGGCTAAGTATTCCTGCAAGTTCTCATAGATAATCTTGATACACCGCTGGAACAGAGGCGCAGCGAACGGAGCAAAAGCGTCCCCGTACGCAGCTGCTATGTAGCCCAGACATTCCAACAGGGGGAAAAGTTCTCGGGACTGGTCCGAAACCTTGTTGTAACGGTCGATAAGAGCAGGCATGAGGATATCGACCAAGTTCGGCTTCGCCAGTTCCCCCATGACACACTCGGCCAGCGTTTGCACGCAGTCGTAGAGAATGTACATGTTGCGGTCCTTGTACTTCCCAAAGCACAGCACAAACTGCCGCAGGATCGGCTCGCAGTACGGAATAAGATTAGCATCCGACTTCTCTTCCAAGCTAGCAAACGCAGAGGCGGCCGCCTCCTGGACCTTCTTGTTTCCATCCAGCATTCGCCGCAGGATGCCCTCCATCATCGGCTCGAAGAAGGTTGCCCGCTGCGCTGGTTCTTCAAGGTGCGACGCCCATTCCGAGTACCGACCCAGACACCAGCAGGTAATCTGTCGAACCACAGGCTGCGAGTCATTCAACAGCGAAATGAGGTACGGTACAAGTTCCGGCAGATGGGGAGTGACGGCGTCCATACAGCCGTCCGCCACAGCACCGAGGGTCAGGACGGCAGCCTCGCGCTGTACCCATTGTTCATGTCGGAGGGTCTCCTTCAAATAAGGCAGGATAATCTCAAAGATCGGCCGGTGGTAGACATTCGAAAAGACGTCCAAAGCCGCGGCGGAGCATTTGCGCAGCGTCCACTCATCCTCGGGGTCATCCCCAAACTCGGAGTCTTCGATCTCGCCTTCGCTCAGATCATCGTCATCCTCCTCCGGCGCCGGCACGTTGCCATTCTGCTGTCCAGCGGACTTGGAAACGTCCAACCGACCAGCTTTCGATCTGGCAAACTGCGGCTTCAGATCTTCTGCACGGTCTTCCACATCCGCGTCATCACCCTCCCCCGCAAGCCGGATGGCCTCATCCTCGTCATATACCATGCTCTGCAGTAGGACAGGCACAATCTTAGGCATATGGGGTGCCAACGCCTGTTGCAGCGCCACTTGCTCGCCCGCAACCAGCCAGAACTCGGCCGCATCGAGATTTAGTTCTGGGTCAATCTGACTCTGCTGCTGCATGATGATGTAGTTGACCAGCCCTTCCATATGCGGAACGAGTTTCTCGGGAGCAAAGTCCACGAGCTGTGCAAAAGCCTGACATACCGTGCGCTGGACCTCCACAGAGGAGTCGTTGGAAAGCTGGAACAAGTGCGACAAAAACACATCCATCGACGCGATCAGGGCTTGAGGTCTGTGTGGAAGGAAGATGAGAATAGATTTCAGCGCGTTCTCTCGAATCCGGAAGCTCCCACTGGAGCTGAACGTCAACAGCTTCGGAATGATAACATCCAAGGGGCACTGCCCGCTGTATTCCCGCTCGAGGATCTTGCGGTTGTCCTCGCAGACCTTCGTCAGGGCAGACATGGCGGCTTCCTGCGTCGTGGAAGTGACCTCTCCGGACGCATTCTCCACGAGGGTCAGGAGCTCCTGGAGCACCTCGGGCCACGCCAATAGCCCTGCCTTCGAGATCAACTCTGTTATTACGATACCGGCGACGTTCCGCACCTGCGCATTCTCATCACGGAGTCCGATAAGGGCGGCTGATCGGAGGTATGCGAGGGATTGTTGAGGGATAGTGTTATATGCAATATTGATCTTCATTTTGAGGTTCATCGCCGCGGCGGCCCGGACCATACCGTACTCCTGCGCCTGCATGTTCAGATTGTCCGGTATCTGCGGAGTACAGAAGATGTAGGTGATATAGTTGACATAATCTGGCGATGAAGTCGCTTGTACTAGCATCTATCATGGTCGAAGGGCGCTCACGTCAGTGATTTTGATTCAAAAAAATTTCCAGACCAAGGTCGAAGCCCAAGGCGGTCGCATCGGACAGGGGGGAGGTTTAAAGAAAGACTCGATGACAAAGTCCATGGCAGTACTCGGAAGTCTATGGAGAGAGTGCGAGGAGACGAGAATACAAATAAATGCGCAGCTCACCTGTTCCGCCTGTTTCTGAGCGGCTTGGTTGTAAGAATTCAAAGAATCCCTGAGGCAGTAGGCCAGCTGCCTCAGCGGCTCCTCCTGTGGTTGCCACTCCATTGTATAAATACAGAAAAAGTGACAGATTTTGTCAGTCACAATTGATTCCCAGGACTGGGAGAGGAAACGAAATTTGAGAGGAGAGAGGAGAGGAAGAGGCTCGCTGGAGGGTAAGTGGTGGTGGACTGCGGTTCAAATGTGTAGTAGGCCCGGAAACCCCGCTGCGCACTTGGTGGGAACTGGCTCCAACCCTTCTTCCCCAGAAGCCGCCTGAAGAAGAACGGACTGTGCCCTCTTAATATACCCTTTTCGATATGGTTAGGGTGGGCATGGATTTGTCGAGGCTAGTAAATGAGGAAATAAAAAGTCAAGCAGGCAACTGGAGATAGGAGGCCAGCAGTCTGGCAAAGGAGGAAATAATGTTCAAAGGACAGATTAATACAAGTACAATGATTACAGCGGAATACAACTTGGACTTACTCAGTAGAACTACTAGACTCCAGTGCTTAGGGCAACTGATACGGCAGCTGACATGAGATAGGTATGCACGAGCTGCTGGTTTTCTCGTCTGCTAGACTGCAAGTATTTCAAGCTCGCTATAGGTAAGATTCCATCGAGATCTAAAGTGCCCATGGAGTACCTTTGTAGCTCCATCCTTTTTGGTTGATCAGACACCGCAATCACCCACGTGTATGTAAGTAAGGAACCACAAGGCTCGTACCCAGGTAATTGCGAATTTGGGTCTGGGGGCCTTATTATTAGCAGGTCTGAGGACTGGCCGGATTACCTCATATGTGTAAATGGTAACTTATGGTCAAGGTCGCTGACAGAAAAGGCCTCTGTGTTTCGCAGTGTCCTATCTCTTTCGAGTAATTTTTTAGTCTCTTCTTAATAGCTTACAATTTGGTTAGTTCTCTTATCCAATTGGGGCTGTGGTTTAGTGGTATAATGTTCCCTTAGCATGGGAGAGGTCCTGGGTTCGATTCCCAGCTGCTCCACTTTTTTTGTATCTGCGCATCCTATTTGGATACGTACCTATACATAAGCTATTGCTTTTTTTCCGTCCCTTTCAACCTTGTTTTTATTTCCTTACTTAGCTGGCAATACAGACCTTGCTCTACCTTGTATTTAAATCAATAGCCAACATGGATTAAGGCATGATTGTTGCTACCCTATACTACCCTATACACTGCATTCTTATCCTGGACAGGCATGGAAGATGCATGGGACAGCTAACATGTAACAATCCACGCAGGAAATACAGGAGATCTAGTAGAGCTGCACGCAACTTCATCTAAAAACTTAGTTTATACAGGGGCGTATGTCTGGTGACCTACACTGGATACAATACCACATAGTGTATAACTTGCCGGGTACCTGTTATACACACATATATATCTTAGTATAAGGTTCTTTGAATATACGCCGGTTGCCAGGCCGCTAATGCCCTCCCATCTTCTATCCAGAAGCGCTGTATGTTGAGAAGACGTAACTTACTTTGAAGCCTACGACAAGCTTGGAATAACCCATCCCCTGCAGTGCTAGAGAACTGCGCCCTCCAGCTTTCATAGTTTAGATTCTAGGACGTCCATGCTACCATGGCTGCATCATAGATCTTTCTTTCTCTCCTATTAGATCTGTCTGAAATCGATACAAAGTTTTGGAAAACCTTAACTCTTCGAGTAATTGACTCTGCCCACCTTAAGATTGCAACTCGAGCTGCAAACTTCACTTGCAAGGCAAAGAATAATCCTTTCCAATTGCCACCATCTACCTAGTAGGCTACACCAGGCAGAAGTTCTCTGTTTGTAACCTGCGAGACCAGTTAGCTGCCAGGCGGCCTGGATGGATATATAAAGTACCTACATACTTTAACTTCTCCTGCTGCAACCCAGCTCTCCCTTATTTTTCTCACGAACCCCTCCCCTCACTTTCTTTTCCGAAAATCACCCCGCAACTCGTCCGACTGATTTCTCAGACACGATGGACCCTCAGGGCGAGGCTAAGAAAGTCGACCCGGATCCTTTCGGCGAAGCTTTGAACTGCACTCTAGCCAGATTGGAAAAACTTGGTAGACAGGGTGTTGAGACCATCGACTCGTCCGTATCATCCCTTTCTCAGACTGCCCTCGTTGAAGCCTACCGCGAACTGGAGAAACGTATCCAAAGCCCATTTGCATGCGGTGGTGCCATTGAGATTGGTGGCCCATTGGCACCTGCCCAGCCTGACATAACCAAGCAGGAGACTGAAGCTGGGACTGCGATATCTGCATCGCCAAAAAGGACTTCGTCCCCTGTCAACATTTTCTGGGAGGCTCCGGCTGACTCTACCAAACACAAGCTGACCTTGCCGCTTGATAACGTCTCCCCCGAGTCTACTGCTGTCGTGCTTCATCAGCTTGTTCAAGACTGCCAGCCTGCAACGTTCGGCAAAGGACAGGAGGATGTCTTTGATCCTGAGTACCGCAAGGCAGGTAAACTTGACCCCAACCACTTCGCCACCAGTTTCAATCTGGCCGAATTCGGAATCGTGGAAAACATCGAACGGATCCTACTTCCAACTGTGAGCACCGACGATGAGAATGACCTCGGATTCCGCAAACTTAGTGTTGAATTGTACAAACTGAATGTATGACCACAATTAGCCTGCTCCCAAAGGCCCGTGCTAACTACAGTTCTCCTCACAGGTGTACTCCGGGCCGTCTGGCCTATTTCGGAAGCACGTTGATACTCCCCGTTCTGAGAACCAGATCGGCTCCCTCGTGGTCTGCCTTCCTTCCAAGTTCAAAGGCGGCAAATTCACCGTTCAGCATGACGGCCAGAGCGTGGAATTTGACTGGAGCTCCCTAAGCGACACGGCAATTCAGTGGGCCGCCTTCTACAGTGACTGTGAACATGAGATTGAGACTGTCTCCGAAGGCGAACGCATCACTCTCACTTACAACCTGTACGTGACGGAGCCGATTGAAATCATTGCTCCGCCGAACAACAGCATCGTTCAGCCCAAGTCGTTGCCGCTGTACAGCTTCCTGGAGAATCTTATCTCGGAACCTGGATTCATGAAGTTCGGTAAGTATAGTTCATGGATCTTCAAACCAATCATCTTGGTTAACCTGATCTAGGCGGAGTGCTTGGGTTTTATTGCAACCATGCCTACCCTCACAATTTTGAGTACGCCGATGCTATGCTCCCTAGAGGATTGAAGGGTGCCGATCTCACCGTGTACTCTGTTCTAAAATCCCTTGGCATTCAAGTCAAGGTGCTTCCCGTCCTGGATATTGACGGCTACCCCGATGGATACGGAAAAAAGGCAAGTAAGCCGCCGAGAGAACGGGTCCGTCGAAAGAAGGCACAGAAGGAAGACAACGAGGAAGACGAAAAGGAAGACGCAAAAGGTAAGAAGAGAGAAGAAGAGGAGGAGGAAGAGGAGGAAGAGGAAGAAGAGGAACCCTACGACCAACTCCTCGAGGCAGCTTCTGGCCAGTATCAGCGGGTTGGGAAAAGCCTCTGGAGTTTCGACATGGACAACAGCACTGAGGTAGAGGACGACAACCAGATGCAGCAGGTAAGTTTCCGGTGAGACTCCGTGTTACTATCACTGAGCACTTTATAACCCAAACAACTGTGCAGGTCATCCGCAAGATACACCCAGCTTACTTGGCCCGGGGCATTACCTGGATTACCGACCCCAAGCATGAAGAGCTAGCCTTCAGCTATCTCGCGTACGGAAACGAGGCGTCCATCGGGACCATATATTCGTGCGCTGCCGTCCTAGCTATTATCCCGCCGTTCGATAAGCGAAAGGCGGGACTGTCCGAGTCCACTTGAAGCGTTAATCGCGTTAATCATGGCCTTCGTCTCACTGGGTCTTTGAATCCGTGTGCGGGCACATTTTTGCCTGTTTGCATCTTGGGAAGTCCTTTAGGGCTACTGTCCAATCCGCCCTATCATCCCTTTTGCTGGGTTAGAGAGCTCGCCGCGCCTTTCCATCAGTTGAAGGATAAAATGTGAGAGCTCTCAACAGAAAGTTAGACTTATCTGATTATGCAGGCGTGATCAAACATAGTGGGCCATGAACTCATCATCACTGAGCACTACTCCACAGTCAGCTTAAGCAAGTTGGAGAGATCCCCCTTTAGCGAAGCTCAAATGCGTAGGTAATGCATCTCACGTGCTCCATTTTAAGGCCTGTTCTGCCTATCAGCCCATACAAAATGCGTTGTTATCCCTGCCAGGTCCCTTAGATAGCATGGATGGTTTATGGAGACTTAATCTGGGAGAGACATAAGGATGGGTATTAGGTAAGGAGAGCGGCTAGCTAAAAGTCGAGGTCTTCCAAAGATTTTTTTTTTTTTTATTATTCTGGTTTGACATCCGGTGGTCACTCGATGGCGCACGTACTAGTACGACCGGAGGTTATCATTGTAACATGGTATGGTTTAATCTGGGTGCAAGAATGCAAACAAGAGCTAGAAGCTATAAGTTGGAAGAAACATCATTTGCCATGGAATTTAGACGTATATTTCGCCAATATTTTCGTCATTAACCCAGCGAATGGGCAAAAAGAACAAAGGTTAACTTGGCATTAGGGCAACGACACGACCGGAATATGCAGGATATCGGGCCGCCGTATGCTTTTAGACACCGATTTTGGAGAAGAAGTTTCCTCCTGGCCAGCGAAGGTGTCGCGGAGCGACAGAGCTTGTCTGACGAGGCAATATAATCTGCGAGCGAGGGGATTCAGGGAGAACGGAGAGGGGTCTGGGAGTGCGGCTGTCGGGGTTTCGTCTTGGAGGTTGAGCTTGTTGGAAATCAGAGAGAACAGGGCCAGGGAGTGAGCCCGCGTCTCGTCGTCGTCGAGCATTTGTTGCTCTTCCCGGCATAGATCTTGCGTCAAAGCATCCAGGCTGAGGATTTTGTCGGGATGCTGGGAGACCAAATGCCATGGTTCACCGCACAAGAAGCCTATCACAAAATCTTGGTTGGCACAGGCGGCTGCCACACAGCTCTGGCGGTAATCTGATGTGAATGACGAGTCTGCAGAAGATGGGAGACATAAAACGATGCCACGGGCGAGAAGCGGATGTGGAGGGAGGTCGGTATCAATGGGGGGCGGTGGTGCTGCTCCATAATCCCATATGTCCTTGGGTTCGTATGAATCAGTTTCAACCAGTTCATTATTCGAATCCTCGGTGTGCTGGGTTATCGTCTGAGTGAGGGAGATGGTGGAAGCCTTCCGGGGAGGCGGCTCCAGGTTGCTTTCCTCCACGGCATATTCGGATGTCAGATGGCCCGAGTCCGAGTCGCTAATCGGGTCATGCACAGGTGATTTGGATAAACGGTCAGAATTATTCTCCGCGGTGATTTCTGTTCTGATGGTCTGCACAGTGTCGGCGACGGCTTCCCTAGCAGCAGCCTTCAGAGCCGGTATCAAGATGTCGGCTGCTTGGTCGTCGACTGCTACACCCGAGGCCCACGCGGTTGAGATGTTGGCCCACGAGGCGGGCTTCACCCTTCCTTTGGTGTATTTCTTGCGGTTCAGATCAACCAGTTCGTTCCTCACTTCCCTGGATTCGAGCTTTTGCCGACCCACGAGATCGACAGTGGAGTTCAATATGCGACCACTTTCCCAGATCAAAAAAGCGTACTTTTTGGCGAGAGAGGTCAATTGGCGGATGGTTTCCTCAGACCAGTCGTCGATAATATCTGCATGGACCTGCAAAATACTGATGTATGGGCCAACAAGCGATGCTAGACGGATGAGAGCGTCCGTGTTGGTGACGGTGTGGGAGGGAGTCACGCAAACGGGAAGTCCATACGGCAAACCCTTTTTGGCTTTGACCAAGGATCGGACGTAGTCGATTAGACGATTGCCCGGAAGAGACGGACGGTCCAAAGTGTCAGAGGCCATCTGGAGGGAGGTTCGAAGGTGGAAAGAAAGGGTGGGGTCGGGCGTGTCGTCAAAAGTGAACGAGGAAGAGGGACAGCGACAGTATTTAAGCTTTTCTCTTTTTTTTTTTATTTTGCACCCCCTTTCACACCCAAACAGAAATATTATCAAAGAAGAAATAGAGCGCGTGAAGGGGAAATAATAATAATAATAATAAAAATAAAAATAATAAACGAAAGGACGGAGCTGAGCTAGAGCAGGGCTTAGCTAGCTGGCTGGGCTAACTGATCCTGCCGGCCCCCCCAGGAGTCCAGGTCTGCGAGCCAAGAAGAGGGATTGACAGCTTGTCAGATAGTCCGGGTAGATAAAAATTCTTCTCCACCTCGTAGTTCAGCCTGTGCAGATTGTGCAGCTTGAAGTAGGGCACAGACGAAGATGAAAGGGATGAAAATTTGGTGGCTATATAAAACTTCTCGAGTCAGAACCTGGTGCAGAATTCTACCTTAGTAGTAGGACACTGTAGGTTGGACCCCGCAGCGTACAAAGAACTTGCGCAGGTGAACTACGGTACGGTAGGTAGCTAGTACTTAGTAGCTGAGTACCTACTTCCATCTACCTTCAATAATAATAGGTGCGAAAAATGCTACAAAGAGACCCAAGATCAGGAAACATGGCTCGGCAGCTTCAAGTCATAAAATTACCGAGATTATTTTTATCATTATTCTCTTCCTCTAGATAGTCCTCCATCCTCTTCTTTTTTACCCCCATCCAAATGTCCATTGCCTTTGCCTTACTCTGGTGCGACCAATCATCGGGGTTTATTTCCCGACAACACCATTTCCGAATCCCTTGGTAGGTATCCATGGATGGGGGTGATTCAGGAGATTGTCATGCCTATTGGGCCGGGACTCGGTTGCAATGATCCGGGACGACAGTACCTAGACTCCAATAGTACAGTAGTACCTACCAGTCCAAAGTACGACGGTAAGGTGCCAGAGTGCTGCATAACTCCTGCGTACTACTACTACTAAATATAAAGTAAACCAAGGGAGATCGCCAGATTTGCCAAATTGCCACAAAGGGAGAGGGAGCTTCAGC
The DNA here is from genome assembly GCA_025688805.1 of Aspergillus egyptiacus. Classification (NCBI taxonomy): domain Eukaryota; kingdom Fungi; phylum Ascomycota; class Eurotiomycetes; order Eurotiales; family Aspergillaceae; genus Aspergillus; species Aspergillus egyptiacus. Next base: position 99,174 of record MU628476.1, on the reverse strand, counting down.
CTTCAGGTCGGGTCCCAGTCCGCGGAACTGGGAAGGACGGCGCAATTCTAGCCTCACTTTTGCACCTTCGTATATGATTAATCCACACCCCCGATTAATCCAACATAAGGTAGGTGAGTTATATTACGGACTGCAGGGCCAGGCAATCAGAGAAGCAGTAGAATCATATATAGACTTTCTATGCTTTGCACAGCCATAGAGTCTGGAGCCCATAACAGAATAATGTTACTAATTGCACTAATCCAAACCAACTTATCCATACACTGGTACCTACTCTTCTACTGTACTTACCTTCGTATGGACCCTACAGACGTACTGCCGGCGCTTTTTCAGGGGCTGTTGTCCTAGAAAGGTTTAGTCCCAACTCGTGAACAGTACCTTACGGTGCTTTTGCCTTTCCCTGAGATTCAGAAGAGGTTTTTGACTTTCACCTGCCTAACCTCGGTCCGCTGTCAGACTCCAAGGAGGTCAAGTCAAGGCTTTTAATATTATTCATTTACCTCTCTCATGTTCGAGGATAGGCGTTGTTGCAATTTCGATATTCAGAGTGTAAGTACAACTCTCTTTTTTTTTTTCTGCGAATATTTTGCCTGTCAGATTTCCTGAGGTTGCACTGTGATCAATACGGTAAGGTAATCAACAGTCGGGTGGCCCTTTGCTGAACAAATCAGTTCCCTCCGAGTCGGAGCCTGCGGAGCCGTGCTCCCTGAATAATATTCTCTCGGCAGCTCACGCCACTCCGCGTTCTCACCGTCAACCTTACCCATTTATTATTGCGCCCTCGTCACCGCCCCAGCTGTCACCCAGGAATTTTCCAGCGGTCTCCTTCCCCGTCTGCCTGTCACGTCCTTATAATCGTGGTTCGTCGAAGCTTTCAAAGATTTAGGATCCCTGGCAACCTCCTCTTGCGACGATCATGCCTGGAAAGGTTTTGCCCACCTTCACCTCGGCCGAGGTCGAGTCGCACAACAGCGCTGAATCCTGCTATGTCACTTTGGGTTCAAAGGTGTACGATATTACTTCGTTTGTGGAGGATCACCCAGGAGGCGGAGATTTGATCCTTGAATACGCTGGAAAAGATGTGACCGAGATTTTGCGGGATCCGGTATCTCATACCCACTCCGAAGCGGCATACGAGATCTTGGAGGAGAGCTTAGTGGGCTTTATCGGGTCCGAGTCGAGCGCCAAACCAGCAAATGGGTCGTTGGCAAATGGGAAAGCGGCACCTCGACCGGTATATTCCAATACAGGGATGTCCACCGAGGAGGACCTGACCGTGGACACCGACTACACAAAGGACTATCAGACGCACAAGTTTTTGGACCTGAACAAACCTCTCCTCAAGCAACTGTGGAATGGTGGCTTCAGCAAAGAGTTCTATCTTGAGCAAGTCCACCGTCCGCGACACTACCGAGGCGGTGATTCTGCTCCTCTCTTTGGCAACTTCCTTGAACCTCTGAGCAAAACCGCCTGGTATGTGGTGCCGATAGTATGGATTCCTCCCGTCATGTATGGCACATCTGTTGGAGTCTCTGGACTGGGAAGCCTTCCTGCTGCCGCTGGTTATTGGCTCTTTGGCTTCTTCCTATGGAGCTTGATCGAATACGCCATGCACAGGTTTCTATTCCATATTGATAAGTACGTTTTGTCTGGTCTCTAGTTTCTCGCCCATGCACTGACCCTCCCCAGGTTCCTGCCTGATAACCGCGTTGGAATTACGCTACACTTCCTTCTCCATGGCATTCACCACTATCTGCCCATGGACAAGTACCGGCTCGTAATGCCACCAAGTCTGTTTGTCATCCTCGCCACGCCATTTTGGAAGCTTGCGCATGCGGTTTTCTATTACAACTGGTATGCTGCTGTGCTTGCGTACTGCGGCGGCGTTTTCGGTTATATCTGCTATGATATGACACATTACTTCCTCCATCACCGCAAGTGAGTAAATCAGTAAGCTCTTCGCTGCATTAATCAGTTTCTAACGCCCGGCCTTTTTCCAGTCTGCCGTCTTACTACAAGCAGCTCAAGAAATACCACCTTGAGCATCACTTCGCGGATTTCGATAATGGCTTCGGTGTCACCAGCCGTTTCTGGGACTGGGTCTTTGGCACTGAAATCGAACTTCCTCCTCCCAAGGTCCTGAAGACTCAGTAATTACATCTTTGGCGGTACATGTTTCGGAACGCCTGGATTTTGCAGCCTTCAGAGACATTCTCCCAAGGCTTTAACCTCACGAGATAACGCAGTGACTGGATGCTGGTAATTATTTTTAATACTCACACTAGGAGTGGGAAAACTTTACTCCTTACCTACCTATATGAAGTTCCCCTTTTATGTATAGCCACTTTGCGCCCTTGGTCCAGAGGGTATTTGATCGTTCGATTGAACTTCGCTCCATGACTGTATATGACTATCTTACTAATTAATTTATGATAATGTTGATATCCTCTTACAGCGGAAACCTGAGCCTTCCCAGCCAGTACTTTTTCTTTTTTTTTTCCATAGATATGATCCATGGTTCAGTTCGGAGAGGGAGATGCCAAGATACCACGTGACTGTGCCAAATTACTCTTCATCTGGCGTTCGCCTTCACTGAAAGGTTCTCACTCTTACAGAATTCACGCACAACTTCTCTGCACCATATCAAACACTATCAAACTCTACTTCCATCAGTGATAATTATTACACCAATTTATCTCTATATAAAGAACACAGATAGCTTAGATCTGCAAGGATTTGGGTGAAAAAGAAGGGTTCGCTCAAGACCTGCCCGATTCGCCTCCGCGCTCTAACGAAGCCAAAGTGATCAAATCCTCTCCACACGATCTCTCCATCGTCGTTCCTTGACTCCAAAGGAGGATTCTCAGCCGAACATTATGTCAGGTCTCGACGTTGAAGCTCTCCTTGAGTCTACTGCCGCGCCCCCCTCCCAGGACCGCTCTAAGGCCGAAAACGGCGACCGACGTGATGACCGCGATCGCTCCCGCGACAGGGACCGCAAAAGACGAGACCGCAGCCGTGACAGACGCCGTTCGAAGGATGCCGACGGAGATGATGAAATGAGGAGCCCGCGAAGCGAACATGGCAGTGCTAACGGAAGCCATAGAAGTAGGAAAAGGAGCAGGAGCCGCGACAGCGACCGCCGTCGGGCTCGTCGTGACCGTCACGGGGACGACTATCGTTCAAATGGTGATTTCTATCGCGGTGGTGGACGCGCTCGCACACGATCTCGATCCCCTGTCGATGACAGATACTACCGTCCTTCGGCTCGCTCCCGTCGGGATGATCGTGATGATGACAGGCGGTCTCGTCGTGAGCGCGACTCACGCAAGCGAAGTCGCTCGAGAAGCCGTGACAGAAGCCCCGAACTTAACGAAGACGAACGTGACAGGCGCACCATCTTCGTACAGCAACTCGCCGCTCGGTTGAGGACGAAAGAACTGATCGCTTTCTTCGAGAAGGTTGGACCGGTTAAGGAAGCTCAAATCGTCAAGGACCGTGTCAGTGGGCGTTCCAAAGGGTAAGTCACCTTGCTGTTCTTATCCTCAACTGAAGCTAACAATTCCAGTGTCGGTTATGTCGAATTCAAGGACGAAAGTTCCGTCGCTCCCGCTATTCAGCTTACAGGACAGAAACTTCTAGGAATTCCCATCATCGCACAGTTGACCGAGGCAGAAAAGAACCGCCAGGCGCGCAATTCTGAAGCCAGCAGTGGCAACAAACATGCTGCCCCTTTCCACAGACTGTATGTCGGTAACATTCATTTCAGTATCGATGAAAGTGATCTTCAAAGCGTCTTTGAGCCTTTTGGCGAACTCGAGTTCGTTCAGCTACAGAAGGACGAGACCGGTAGAAGCCGGGGCTATGGATTCGTACAGTAAGTCTTTCGAACAGTTATACAGATACTCCAGCATCCTTGCTAACGCAACTTCCTTCAGATTCCGTGATCCTAACCAGGCCCGGGAGGCTTTAGAAAAGATGAACGGCTATGATCTTGGTGGTCGAGCCATTCGCGTTGGCCTTGGCAACGATAAGTTCACCCCTGAGAACACCCAACGTGCACAGAGCCAAGGTGCAAACCAACATAATTTCCAGGGCTCTATGTTCTCAGGCTCAGGTGGCCGTGGTGTCCAGGCTGGAGGCACCAGCAATTTCGACCGTGCGGGGGGTCGTGACTCTGAGAAGGGAACCGGTGCTAGTGCTTTGGATGACACGGATGTTGCTGGTGTGAATTTCAACAACTTCAGTAGAGACGCATTGATGCGGAAACTTGCAAGAACAGATGAACCCTCTGATCCTTCTGCCGATGACAAGCCGCAGAAAATACTCCTGCCCAAAACTGAACCAAAACCATTGCCTGTGAACGTCAACATGGCGAGTCGATGCGTTCTGCTCCGCAACATGTTTGACCCAGCCGAGTTCGTGCCCCAACATACAAACGGTAATTTATGGATTTTGCTAACAAATTTACAGGGAAGAGGGTGAAATCTGGATCAAAGAGTTGGAGGATGACGTCCGCGCTGAGTGCGAAGAAAAATATGGCCATGTTGTTCACATTGCACTAGATCCCAACTCCCAGGGCGATATATACCTGAAATTTGACCGCGTCCAGGGCGGAGAGAACGCCATCAAAGGTCTGAACGGACGATTTTTCGGTGGCCGAACAATCACCGCGCAACCCGTCGTCGACGCTGTCTACAGCAGCCTGTTCTCTCGAACCAAGGCAATATAAAACCCCCCCAAGTCACAATGCCATCCGCCTTGGGCCTATCGCCTACCGCAGACATGCGATATGGTAGGTGTCTCATCTAATTTCTCTCTACCAGGTGCGACTTGTGGACCACAGGACCTACCAGATCAACAGCCTTAGTTTCCCGGCATTCGGGTTCAGGATTGTGCCTGGTCTTGTTTGACACTACCCCTGGTAGGTGCTGTTTTCTCGACATCTTGCTTATTACGGTTTCTCGGGCCCGAAAGGCTTGATCTGCAATGATTTGTTTATAGGGCTCTCTGTACATTGTTCTAGCGTGAATGAATTTGCCAGTTGACCTTAACCTAATATCCTTCTCGTCTCTACACTGTTTCTACGGTTTCTACGTTCCCGTAACGCTTTGTCAAAACGAAACGTGGCCATGGCAAAAAGTACTATGTTTCAGGCTGGAAAGATATGTAGGTATATAATAAGACTTGTCTGTTACTGTATCTAGTAACTCATGGAGAGTTGTAGGTGTGTTTTGTATCCATTCACCGGTGTTATTCCACATTTGAATCGTATACCATGGCCATTCATTTTCATGATGTCTATAGAACCACCAGCATGCTAACTAACAAAAGAAATTCTAAGCAATACCAATCACAATATAGCAGTGAAATCTTACATTTCTGAGAGGAAGTGATGCTCCACTCTTTGCTGGGCCTGGAAGGTTCGGATCTAGGAATGAGATGAGCGTATATTGTTTTACTGATAGTAACAGAGTTTCTTTTTCTTTTCCTAGACTCATCTTTCATGCCATTTCCAAAGTCCATTTGCCGCTTCTGTCAGGAACAGTTGCTTCCTGTTTCTCTCCCACGTGCCCTTCCAGGTCTTGAGTCTTTCCTCTAGGTACAGTCCACGGCGGATCCATCCATATAGACAGCCATTTCCTTTTCTGGATTTTGAGAGCCATTACGCAGCCCGAGACAGAATGGTAGGCTTTAGTTTGGTCCACTTCTGTTGTCCCCTTTCCTCTTGTGTTCCTCACTAACAAGTGTTTCTGTCCTGTGTCTCGTCTAGATGCAGCCAAACCATCGCCCTTCACCCCATGAATACTCTAGCAGCTTTTCCAGCTCAGAGACCGGCAGTCCAGGGCCTACGATTAAGTACGAAGAAGGTGGATACGACAGAAAGCCCAGGACTATCGAACGTCGCCCAGCACCGGCTAGTGAAATGGAGAGTCTACGCCGTGAGCTCGAAGACTCCCGTCAGCGCATTGACCGCGACACCGATGTGATCAACAGCCTGCATGAGAAGGTGACGAAGCTGGAGGAGCTCGTCGAGAAGCAGAGAATGACGATCGCTACCCAGAGCAAAACTATTTCTGATCGGAGAGGGTTGAGGAAACATCAGCAGCAACAGCAGCAACAACAACAACAGCAGTCGCCGATGAGAATGTTTCCAATGACGCCTAGCCATCACCATCATCATGTACCTCAGTATCATTACCCCGTGTCTGGCTCCGGTTCTGGGGCACCAACCGTTTCGGGTCCTGGTAGTTCTGCTGCTGCTGCTGCTGGTGTGTATGCGATACAGCACCCTTCGTCGCCCCTGGAGAATCAGATACAAGGTCAGGCTCAGACTCCCCAGTCCGCGACGTCACTTGCGTCTACCGCTCAGAGTGGTGGCACCGTGTTTGACCAGCCGCCCCCGAAGTTTGAGATCCCAATTCCGCTTTGCACCTCATACTCTGCTTACACCGGTGTTGTCCCGTCCGGTCTCGCGCATTGTTCGGTTGCTGATCTGGGGGGTAGTAACCTGTCAACAGCTAAGGATGTGTTTACTCCCCTCTGTCTTTCAGCCAATAATGGCACCGCCCCAACGTCTTCGAAACCTCTATATTCTTGTTCGGCTGACTACCACAAGGAAATGGGTGATTTCTCGACCCGGTTCCTGGCGTTGATGCGCATGTCTGAGATCTTCGGCCAGACTCATGCGAGCCTCCCCAACATTTTCATGGACAGTCACTTGGACGACAAGGTCAAGAATTACCTCATGGTCATCTCGAGCCGTGGACAGGCATCCGTACTTGTCGGAAACTCGGCCACACGGGGCTTCTTCGTTGCGAAGGCGATCAACTGGTATCTTATTGACAAGATTCTGAAGGTCACCGTTATAAGCGGCTTCAACGCCTCTGTCGACCGGGAGATCAGCCTGATTCAGAAGCAGATGACATCTGGTAAGTACAGTAGTAAACCCCCGCCAACCTCAACATTGACTCTTATACTATACTAGAAACCCCCCAAACCGTCCGCCACCTCATGCTAACAGCAATAACAACCCACCTAACAACGCTCACGCACGTCCCGCGCTTCACCGAATTCGCCCAAGCCAAGATCCGCACCCACCTCGACGACCTCTGGACCTACATCGGCCCTCTCGGCCACGACCCCTCCACCCGAGACCAGATGCGGCTCGACCTCGCCGCAATCATCTCGGAGGCCCAGTCTCTCGCTCTTGACATGTACTCCGTCCCGCTCGAATACCGATTCGAGTTCTCCGAACCGGCGGAGCATTTTGACCCGGAAACCATGATCAACCGTGACCCATATGTGCACGGGGATCCACAGGTGTTAAAGAACAGCGACGCGAGGGTCCGACTGGGCATTACGCCCATCGTCAGAATTAGGAATAATGCTGTGGTGCCTGGGGAGGTCAAGTTGATGTACTTGGGACATGTTTTGTTGAAGACGCCTAGGAAGCATAGTTGAGGGGACCCTTTTTTCTCACTTGTCTGGGTTGAGCTGGTTGGCTGAGAGTGTATGGGCCTACCTACCTATCTATCTGCTCGGGGCTTGTCTCTTAGGGTAATAACAATGTGTGGGAACCGAGAATGGTGTGAAAGGTTTGTTCATTGCAAGAAAAGAAAAGGAAAGGAAAGGAAATGATCGTTTGAATTGATCTGGGATGTTGCTTGGTTTTGTCGAATCATGATGGAACTGGGAAAGTTGATTTCATGCTCTTTTTCCTTTCTTTTCGTTTCTTTTTGTGTTCGTTTTGTTTTCTCTGACTGTGTTTTTTTTTTTTCTTCCCCTCTCCTCTCCTCATATCTGATGCAACTCTGTCTTCGGTCTCTCGTTTTAGCTAGGTAGGTAGAATAGCCAGCCCGTCGTCCCGGGATGAATGGGGTATACTGCTCTTGGATTCCATTCATCAATGAACCCGACTCTGTCGCTGACCGACAAGCCAAAACATGATCTAGGGCCCAAAATACTAACTAGATGGCGATGAGGGGCTCAACCGACACCGTATATACATACAATATATACAAAGATTCGAAATATTAGTGACCACTATCTATGTTCGGTCTACGTCCAGTCTCTACGCCCAGACCATCTTCTTAAGATCATGCACCAAGTGCTCCAGCAGGCCCGTGCGCTTCTTAGCATCGGCCAGGGAGATGATATCCGATGCCTCGACGACAGAAGGAGGTGAAGTCCCATCATCAGAAGAGGGCTCAGAAGACGGGGAAGGCTCAGGATGCGACGGCAGCGCCTTCTCGCCAGCCCTCATGGCGCGCTCAATCTCCTCGCAGATCGTCCGCACCCACTCGATCTCACTAACGGCGGCGCTCTTCCTGCGCTGGGTCTGCGTCACCGAGTTCGACAGCGGGAGGGCCTTGAAGGCCATGATGCGGGTTTTTGTCGCGGAGGTCCGTGAACCGGTGAACCACGAGGAAACGTCCCATTCGTTGTTATTGTTGTTGTTGCTGTTGTTATTCTCCAGGTTTTTCGGGTCGACGTTGCTTTGCAGGGTTCGTGTGTTTACGCGTAGGGCGTTGTTGTCGCCTTCGCGGAACTCGATCAGCAAGCCGACGTTGCGTTGCTCGTCGGATTGCGAGTCTGTCAGGGTCGAGGTTATATATGTGCCGTATTTGATGCGTGCTATGGAGCGCAGGTCGATGCGCTCAAAGGAAAGCACCTTGTCTGTGTTCCAGTCGAAGCGGCAGCTGTAGACGGCTGCGTCGGTGAGGAGCAGCACCGACTCTTCGAAGGGTAGTGTCCTAAGGGTATTCGGCTGCCGCGGGGTCAGGATGGCCCAACCACCGAGGAACTCCTCGGACGGGTCGCTGATTACTATGCGGCAACTGGTGTCGATGGCGTTTTGTCGGAGTTTCTGGACAGAGATACCGGGGTCCGCTGTCTGTAGCTCTGTCATGAACTCTTGGAAGACGTGTGTGGAGACATTGCCGAGGAGATAATCAATACATGCCTGGGAAAAGTAGTCGTTGACGATGTTGTTATAGTACCGCGACAGAGTCAACCCAAAATCATTCAGAGCTCCGCGGTAGTCTCGTTTCTTGGTCCTGGTGTAATCGCCTTTCAAGGCCGCTGTCGAGGAGTACTGCTTGGAGATTGCGTCTCCGTTATCCGCCCACAGGATGTTGAACCAGCTGGTAGCGGAGTCGCCGCCCAGGTTATTAACGTCGATACCCTCCTCTTTCAGTTCGCGCTCCAATGCCCATTGCCCAAAAGCACACTGCGCAACGCCTGTCCTATCCAGGCAGTCCATACAATTAGTTCTTAGGATCCCTGTCGGACTCTGAAGGACCGTGCCATTGTTTAAGATGGCATACTTGAATTCGTCCAGGGTACCCGCCAGCCGGTCAACAAGCCGGCTCACATTCTCGAATTTCATTCCGCGGCATTCGTTGTGAAAATCGAACCACTCAAATCCAAGTGGGACGCCGTCAATCCCGCCGGCCTCATTCAAGTATTGAGCGTACTTCTTGTACTGCTCACCAATCTTTATTTCGGGCGCGCGTTTGTCTACGAGGGAGATACATTGGACCTTTCCATAGCGTCGGCTCAGGTCCCGGAAATGCCGTTCAAACGCGAATTGGTTCGTTTCACTCGAATGGTGGAGAATAGGGACCGGCTTGAACGAATATGGAGACTGCGAGAAGTATAGAGGAATCGAGCCTCGTACCTGGAGGTAGGAGTAGATATTCCGTGAAGGATCCCAGTCCGGGACTGAGAGAATCTGCTCCGTTTCAACACTGTTGGCGGTATTGCCATCGTCGTCCACTCCTCGGCGAAGATATCGCAGCCCTGGGCGCTTGACGGACCGGCGGGATATCAATGTAAGAAGGAAGTTTCGCTTGTCGCCGGGTGCTTGAGCAGCCTCCGCTTCTTCTTTCGCACCTAGGATACGGGCTTCTGTATTCGTCTCCGGAGACGATGGATTCGGCTTTGCCGCTATAGTGAACTCACTTTGTCCGACAAATCCTTGTATAAGCGGCAGGATGAGATGATGCGCCCCGGCCGTGGCAAACGGAGTCATGAGGTTTCTGTTCCAGAAATACTAGAGTGCCATGGGTCAGTAAGGAAAGGCGGGAGGCTCCATGTGAAGACGACTGTTTACTCACCAATTCGTCTGCAACCTTGTGCAACGGAAGATGCCCATTTGATGCCGAGGCCTGTGCGGTAATAGGTCTAGTGAGATCATAGTCGTAAGAGAAGAAGAAATTGCGAGAAGAAAAGATCAACTTCGTATAACGTAGCAGCTTCGGCAGCAACTCTATTGGCTTGGTCGTCGTGGGCGGCTGCGCTTCCTCCTTTGGCGCAGGTGACTTGTCGTCATTCTCCGGCTCAGCAGGCTGTTCCTCAACATTCGCAGCAGATGCCGAGCGAGCTGCAATCTTATCACCAGCTCCATTCCACGTCACCAGTGGTATCTCAACCGTCTCCGTATCCATGTTCAACTCCGCCGTGCCGAGACCGGGTAAGCCCATGGCTTTCCTCGAGAGCCAGTTCGCCGCGAAACGGCCGAACCGAAGCCTCTTCCGCACCATGTTCTCGGTGATGTTGCTACTAATGCTGTCTGCTCTGGAATGAGGCGCTTCCCGGACTGGCGAAGTAGGCACCGTCTTCACATTGACGTCCCCTTCCTCGGTGTCTGTATCGGAGATTTCGGAAGCCTCCGACGCTGTGTCGGATTCGTCATTCTCGATTCCTGGGCCGCTACCCTCCGTCGCCTGCGTGATCGCACGGGTCGCATCTGCCTGAGACGAAGTCGGAATGACGGCTACGTTTGCGATGGCGTAGACCGGCTTGTTGTGAATTTGCGCAACTTGCTGGCGTTGTGTGATTGTAATGAGGAACGAGTATGATGCAACAGTCAGAAGGCCTGGCGCATTTGGATGAGCAATCAGAGATAACGCATATTGGACATATTGGAGGCCCAGTCACAAAGCCGACTCCTACTCACCAACGAGTCCATATGTCTCCAGGCCAGCAAGGTCTTTCTTCTCGCCCAAGTCAGATGCGGGGCCCGAGAATGACGTGATACGATTCGTCTTGTAGTCGATGCGAATCGAAGGTTCATTGTTCGCATTGTAGCGCAGCCCATTCCCCGAAGATTGGAGAATGAGGCCATCAACTGCTGCAAATATGACTACCTTTCGCAGTAAGTTAGGAGGCATCTTGTTGACATGCCACCTGGTTCCTTTTACTTGGACTTTTCTCGCTGTGAAATCTGTTGACGCTTTGAGGTGGGGAACGCAGTCAACCAACGAGCGAGCCTCGCAAACGCCCAGTTCTCCGTTCCCTAACCAGTATAGCGAATAGACCGGATAGAAATGCTTTGCATTAATTCATGCATCGTGAGTGCTGAGTAGTAGTAAGCTCAGCGAAGTAGCGTCGACAAGGGGAACGTGGACCTTGCCCGCGGTGGTTCACATGAGGTCGTCTTGTGTCATTCCCCCCACTCGCGGCTGATCGTTGCAGGACCGGGAGACTGAAGAGGCAGGTTGATGTGTAATCCATAATACTAAATAATAAATTCTTCCGAGAGGGGTATACCCATCCGCAGTGGACTACTAAGTACTAGGAGATTGTCATAATGCACATAATACCACTTAGTACTAAGTACGTCCTTTGACTCCGAACACAACGTGGCGGTCCCCAGTCCAATATCCGTATACCAAGAATATGTAATTCTCAGTATTGGATGACGTATTAATAACACGAGATACCGTCAGGTACAGCAAGTAGTACTACTTACTACTACTAATTGCTTAGTAGGTGTTTAGTAGTAGCAGGTATTAGCAGTAGGTATAGTACAAGTTACGGAGTACTTCAGCGAGAGGTTCCAGGCCGGCTTTCTCAAATCTATTTCAAAATTCGCATCGACGCATTGGTATATACAATTCAAATCCGTATCACAAGCACTAACGCCTGCGTTTTTGCCAATCAATGGGGTAAAAAAAAAAATGTCGTACCCTAAAACAAGCACCGCAATCCGGCTCACTGTCGACATGCTGAATCCTGATCGTGAAGTTTCCTCGCAGTGGGAAGCGTAAGAGTACATGTGCCCAAGATGATAGGAGTCAGCTGGGAGACAGGTACGACGCAGCAAATGACCGCAAGCTTGCTAGCTAAGCAAGGCGGAGTATAGACTGGAGGTAGATGAGTTGAGGAAAAGGAGAGAAAGGAAAGAAGGAAAGAAAGATGCCGTAACAACCTGTCGTCAATAAAGCTAGCGACTCGTACACGTCATATTATTGATCGTCGTGCTTCTTCCGTTGCTGACTTGTTCGATTCGCTTCTTCACTTCTTTTGAAGGCAGGGCCGGGTTCCCCGTCACTTTCCTCGGTCAACTCCGACAGCCCAAAGGTTTGGTTCTCAATATCGTATGAGCGGATAAGGCCTTCACGGTCCCCGTGTCCGCCCAAATAGGCGATACTAGAAGAGCTCCGGCGGTGCGGGTCGTGGCTCCTACGCGCTTGCATCGAGCGACGCGTCTGGAAGCCCGCAATACCGTCCGTCGGAACTCCGTCATCATCAAACTTGGAGTTGATCGCATGCCCATCCGGATGCCGTGAGATGTTCAGGAGATACACGCCCGAGAAAATGATCAGGAAGCCACATAGTAGTGATATGGTGTTGACTGCGTCAGTGGTATTGAACCCTTTGAAGAGGATAAAGGAGGCGCATAGCGTGGCAGTAGTAAATGTGACATAATATACGGGATTGACACTGGTTTGCTCTATTAGACGGGATCAAATCCATGCTGGTACGGCTACTCACATAGAAGTGGAAAACTCGTGTAAGGCCTTATTCAGGTAGTTCATCTGCGTGAGAATGCAGAAAACCGTGACAATCAGGAAGACATATGTTGAGGCATGCGTAAACTGGTTGTTGCCCCCAAGAGTAAGCTTCAGGGCAATACCAAAGGCCTTGACGGACATGACGGAAACGGAGCCAACGGTAGAGCAGATCGAAATGAAGATCAGAGGGTTTCTCTTTCCATATACCGGGGCGACTCGGTAAATCATGACGGTTGAAAAGATCGCAACGGCAAGGCAATAGACTAAGAAACCTGCAGCCAGAATTAGGTATATCATTGCGATGATCACCGGCGCTGGTACGTACCAGGCTGAAGCGCATAATGCAGCATCTCATCGATCCTCTCGACTGGCTTGTCTGCGGGTGCATGGAGGACAATGACAACTGAGCCAAGTAGACATAAGGCACAGCCCAGCTTGCCCAAAACTCCCAATCTCTCCTTGAGAAAATACGAGCCCAGGACGGCGCTTCTTCTCGTCAGCAAGTCGTTCAACCCTGTTAGACAGTCCGGAGAAGCTCACCCAATCAAAACGCTCAACGCACCCAAGGGCGTTACCAGAATTGCAGGTGCAAACGCATATGCGGCAAAGTTGGCGGCTTCTCCGATGGCCACTACAATCCTGTCAGCTTCCTCGTTGTGATCGCGAAACGTTTGCTCGTACGGATAGCGGTGCCAGCCCACCATGTAGGGCTCTTTAGATACGAGAACCCTTCTCCTTCGAATCCGTGTCGTTCCGTAGCATGATTCAGACCCTATATGGCGTCAATGAGCTGCTTGTTTCAGACCCTGTGGGATTTCGCCGGCGAAGGAAAGACAACGCTCGTCGGGGACAAACGGACCATTTTCGTGAGGACGAAACTCGTGCCTGGAGACTGGTTAATGGGATTTAAGATAGCGGGGACGAAACCGAGCCATACCGATAGCCACCGTGGAGAGAATGGCCAACAAAAGGCCGATATACCTGTTGGCCGAGAATTCCAATTAGAATGCGGTCGCCTAAACAAAGGGATCCGGGGAGGAAGCTGTGCTGCGTACTTTTCCGAAATCATTTTTGATGTATTCTAGGAGCTAGTTGCTCCAACCGATATAAGCGCTCCAATGCTAGCAGTTGGTTTAAAGGAAGGAAGGCAAATCAAGGTAAACAATCACAGAACAGATGGAAGGCTCGGTGGTTGGCGACTAGCGCGGCGCACACCAGTCTCTGGGAATGAAGCCAAGTGTCGTAAAACAAGGGCAGCGATGGAAAGGAATGGAGCGGCTGAAGACCCTGCCTGCAGCCTAAGTGTGATACAGTTGGGAAGGAAAATCGTCAATTCCGGGGACTGGTTTGGACAAAGTGATCTCAATTATGGACAATTCAGTTCGATACTGGAGGCTGGCTGCGGCCGGCCTCTTCCGTTCCTTGCGGTTGCTGCACTCGTGCGGTGGGGTTTGCCGGGGCTGGATCTGGACGCGTAAGTGGTCGAAGCGAACGAAGGCGGCAAATCAAAGTGGGAATTGAAGCAGTTATGTATCTGAGAACAGAGAACCAAGACCAACAGAAGGGGGTGACGGCATGAATTCAAAGAAGCGACAGTGGACAGGGACAAAGAAGGGGACAAAAATGAGTGAAGGTGAGCAGTTTGAGGTCCCTGGAGGGCCGCGCAGGTGGAGGGTCACACCACTAATAAAGGTATTTCTAGGTATCTTGGTTCCAGTAGATAAGTCATTACAAAGCCCAGATTCTAGTTCTGCTACCTGAGTCGGCAGTTTAGAATGTTGACGTAAATAGAAGCTGGATCTTTTTTAGTCCACATATTCTTAATTTTATGCATTGCATCCACTACCTCCAGTAGTACCGTAGTAACATAAAAGACCTGTTTGAAGAGTTAGTCAGTCCTCCCCCGACTCCCTGTGTAGAAAGGGCAAAGGTGCCCATAATGATACAATAATATTATCCCTCCTGTCTCAGACGATGATAGATTACTCCTCATTCAGTAGATATCCTCGGCTCGACCCCTTGAGAAGTTGAGAGGGCCAAGTTCTAAGCGATGGATCGGCGTTTCGACATCCAACTAAGACTAGTTGCAAGACGGAAGTTCTGACGAGGCTGAGCAACGGCTCCATTCTTCCAAGTTAGCTGTTCCATGCACCGATCCATAGCCCATTCCCGTGGGATCTTCTTACTATTTGGACAGTGAAGCTCAACAAATTCGATTCCCCCAGTTCCGCAGACACAAATCATACAGGCCCTTTCTTTTTTTCTTTTTCTTTTTCTTTTCTCCCTTGGATCTGGTTGACAATTCCATCATCAACACCTTAGCTCATAATTTCACAGCATTATCAATCAAGGGGTAGTAGTACTAATAACCTAATCTTGATACAGGCCTCAAAATTGTCAAGTAACCCTATTAACTCTATCAAGCAATGTAATAATACAAAAATCAACAACTTGAATACATCGAGTGCACGGTCCCTCGAGGATCCATCGTAACTCGAGATATATCTCCACGGCATCGCCTGGACTGTCCCGACTCCATTACCTCAGCTCACTCCGGTTTCGTCCCGTTGGAACAAAAAAGAATCCAGGTGCACCAGATGGATCAAAACCCGCGCATAAACTTTTTGCCTGTACAGAAATGAAGAATTGGAAGATCCGTGTTCCAACGAATGGGAATCCAACTGCAAGATAAACGGATTGGTATTGGAAACGCCATATACACCACCAGAACGCCAACCCATCTCCGAGGTATCGAATGCGAAGGGAGTATATGGAAAGCAAGAGGAAACAGGCCGAAAGGGAATCAAATCCAAATGCAAATGTCGAGGGCACAAACCTGAAGTTGTGGGCCGCAACGAGAGCTCCACGGCGACCAAGTAAGGGAAAGACACCTAAAAAGTACAATCCCCGCGCATAGAGGGAAGGGTCAGTTGTCAAATACGTACCTGGCTCGATAAAAGTGGCTGCAGGAATGAACCCTGCGATTTAGAACTTTTGGGGCATCGAATGTTTCCAAGATTCGGATATCATGACCGTCATGATTTAGGAGGCTGAAGTTGGTTAGATAACGTATATGCAGACCCCGCGATGCCTCAGAGACGACGCAATAAGGAGAAAACTCGAAGGCATGGAGCTTGCCAGTCGGGGAGAACTCATGAGGAACGAGACCGCTTGACTTCCGGTGTGGTACTCTCAGGCAGATCAAGGTCGTCGTCCGCCTCGCGGGAACGCTTGGTCGAAACACGACTAGGGGAAGTAACATCGCAGTTCTGGTCGACATCACCAAAGTCTTCGGTGATCCCAAAATCCAAGTAATCCTCGTCGTCATCGGAAGGCAAGTCGGCTGCGTCCTCATTGTTCGCGAGCGAAGGGGATAGATGCTCGACATTTTCGTCGATCTCACCTGGCTCACTCGCATCTCCGGCTTCAGCCAGCTCATCGACGGCCGTTGAGTCATTACCTAAACTCTCCAAGACGTCTCCCGTCGAACCTGGTGTATCATCTACCAAGGGTTGGTCTTGATGGGGCTGTAAGTTGGGAGAAGGTCCATTCAGAGGCTCTGTCGTCTCCGGGAGATCCTGGGGCTGTTCTTTGTCTGAAATGGCATCCGTGTCGTTCTGAGAAGTATCGTCGGCTGCGGCCTCTTCCGGACCTGGCTGGTCGCGAGGTTCTAATTCCAAGTCGTGGTGTTCTTCCGAATGTCCTTCAGTCAATTCCGGGGCTTCTTTTCCCTCGGTTTCCTCTGAACCATCATTTGGTCCGAGATCGTCTACGTAAGATTCTTCCTCGGGATAAGCTTCTTCATCGGCTTCGGCTTCTTCGTGATATTCTTCGTCGTTGCCGTCACCATACGAGTCCCCGGCAACTTCGTCCTGGCCCGGGTGTCGCTCTTGCTCATCAGTTACGGGTAGGAATTCAAGTGTACCGGTGGAGTCTGTCTTCTGTTCTTCAGAATCATGCGATGCAGCTTGAGGTGACCCATTATCCCAGGACACATTCCGGGTTTCTGCTTCGGTATCATCGAGGTTGGCTCCACCATCCTCGTTGGTCTGGTTTTCAACCTGCTCTGGATCGTCTTGTTGATGGCCAGAGACAGCATCTTCATGGGAGGTGGGCTGCACCGCGTGCTCGCGCGAGCCGGCCAGTTTGCCTTCATTGGAGTTATCCTGGGGTTCTTCCGGGTATGTCTCTTCAGCTGTTTCTCGGAACACCGCTGAAGCACCTTCTGTCTCGGGGTAGACTTCCCATGGCTGGATATCGGACAAGCCTTTCCCTTCGCTTGCAGCTAGTAAAAGATCCGACATTTCAGCGGCAATGGTTAGTTTCGTGCTAAGGGTAAGATATAGGGCCTCAGGTTCCTCAAGCCCATCATTGTGGCAGAGCTGCAGATACACGTCTACAATCAGTTTCAATGTAACATTGTTTAACTCGAGGGAATCCTGAAAATCTGGCGTCAGTAGACCGCACACTACAGTAGGCTTTGGTTCACTTACCTCGGTAATCTGGAGATTCAGAGCGTCGATGTCCAGTACTAACACCTCATTCTTATTTATGTGGTCCTGAAGAACTTCACGGCATGATTTCAAAAGTTTGCCTAAGGGCCCATATGCAAGGCTCTCATCTTCTAGGAAGAAAGTCTCAGAAGAGTCGCCCTCCCTCGGGGGGAAAAGAGATATCTCATTATCCTGATAGTAAACTTTGATCGGATGCAGCGGTACACTTTCAGCCGGTTCGTGCTCTTGGCCGGCTGTCTGGTCGGCTTCTTCCTTCTCGGCTGCTGGCTCAGGTTCCTGGTCATCCGATCCAGAAATTGGGTTCTCCTCGTGTATTTCTGATTCTGGTTTTTCGGTTTCTTGAAGGGGTGCTTGAGTCTGGTTCGAGTTGTTGGGATCCTCGTTCTCAATCTCAAGGGTCTGTGTTACTTCGGTATCCCCTGCGCTATCATTAAGCACCTGCTTCGTATCTACTTCCGCTTGATTAGTGCTGCTGGAGGTCTCTTCAGTATGTCCAGGATCCGCAGAGGCTGGTTCCGTTTCCTCGGCTTGTTTATCCGCTTGCTGTTTGACATCCACGTAACCGACAGGCTGCTCAGCTTGTTCAGCTTGTTCAGTTTGGTGGGAGTCTGGTTGCAAAGCAGACTGACTTTTATCTAAGGTTTCGGCTCCCGTCTCAGGGCGAGATTCAACAGGGGTATGTTCTGTATCGTCATGAAGATCCTTGTCATTCATGGTAGGGCTTGCCCTTCGAGTTTCCTGCTTATCCGCTTGATCATGCGGGGCCAGGGTCTCCTGTCCGTATTCCGTAACAGGGACATCGATAACTTCATCGTAATCATCCTCTAACATCTCCGCTTCGTATGTCCTTTCTTCCTCGTATTGCATTTCGATGTTCTGGTTTGTCTCGGTGTAGTCATCGGCGTCGACCATGGACGGCTCGGCTGCATCGTCAATCATATCCTCGTCTGGCAACCCATCGGGATCGTAGTTAGCGCCATGCGAGTTGTCCATATAATCGTCGTCCGCTATCATGTCTCTGTCTGCGTTCGAAGCTCGGTCCTCCATGACATCGATATCGATCTCGAAATCATCGGCATGACCTGGGTAAGGAGATGCCATCTCCATCGTGTCATCTACTGACGGGACTTCCATGGTGGAAAATGGAAAGGACGATGTGGTTGTCATGGCCTGGAGCGAGAGTCGGGTAGAGAACGCGCTGAAAGATTTTGGAAGTGGCGCTTTAGACCAACAAAGGCCGGCTCCACGAAGAGAAGGCGGCTATGTAAGGCCAAAGCAAACAGTCCGAGGAGGCTCGCCAAAAAGCCCGCGTAAAGCTGATAAAGAAAAGACAGTACTACACTTGAGTAAAGGAGAAGCGACAGATGGCTTTGTCGGCAGGTGAAGGTTGTGTTACGGAGTGGTAGTAAGCGAGGGGATAGCGCGGGTGCACGGGCCAACAGGGAGTGAAGAGAACAGCAATGCTGAAGCACCTCCATAGATTATTGATCACTTACCTACGTCTCCGGACCTTGAAGACAAGAACACGCTCTCTTCTATCCAACTCCCTCGTCGCCGCTCCAATTTTGAACTCTTACTTCTCTTCTGGAGACCACCACCTTTGTCCTCAATCATGGTAATCTCAATTCCCCCTGAAATCACTTGACTATTCTCACCAGTCCGCACAACCTCCAGGTCGTCCTCGCAGCGTCAATATGCACCCGCGGGGGTAAAGCAGTGCTGTCGCGTCAGTTCCGAGAAATTGCCCGCTCAAGAATCGAAGCCCTACTTGCGTCCTTTCCGAAACTTGCGGATTCCGGTACCCAGCATACAATCGTCGAACAGGACAATGTCCGCTTCGTCTACCAACCTCTGGACGAGTTATACATGGTTCTGATTACAAACCGCCAATCCAACATTCTACAAGACATTGACAGCCTTCATCTTTTCGCCCAAGTGACCACCAGCATTTGCAAAAGTCTTGATGAGCGGGAGATTCTTCGCAATGCCTTTGAATTGCTTAGCGCGTATGACGAATTGGTGACACTCGGGTATCGGGAGAACTTGTCGTTGTCTCAGATCAAGACATTCTTGGAGATGGAAAGTCACGAGGAGAGAATCCAGGAGATCATCGAAAGGGTATGCATCGAGATCAGTTTGGCGTTCGACCGGGTGCTAACGGCTCGCAGAACAAAGAGCTCGAGGCGAGCGAGGAACGCAAGAGAAAGGCCAAGCAGTTGGAGATGCAACGGAAAGAGGCCGCGCGCAGTGCTCGCAGCATCGCTCCACGCACCCCATCCTACCCCGTCTACAACCCGCCCTCCCGTCCTGCCGTACCCGACACCTACGACAGCTATGAAGCAGAGAAGAAGAAGACGTTCTCAAAGTATGTCCTGAACTGAAGACCCCACTGGTTTCGGCCGCTTCTAACCGCCGTAACTACCAGGCCGCTGCCAACCCGTGGCAAGGGAATGCAATTGGGTAAGAAGTCGAAGACGACAGACATATATGAGAAGGTCCGCGGCGATCTTGGTCCAGAGGCGGAAGAGATGAGCCCCCTGGTTACCCCACAAGCGGCAACCCCGGTGGCCGAGAAAGTTTCTTCAGCTCGTGCTTCGTTATCTGCGGACCGAGAGCCAATTCATATCACTATTGCGGAAACTATCTCCGCTTCGCTTACCCGCGATGGCGGCCTCAAGTCTTTCGAAGTCAAGGGTGATCTCCAACTTCGTATCAGTGACCCCGCACTCACTCAGCTTAAACTCGCCCTGCTTGCCAATCCCACGCATGGTGCCCAGTTCCGCACACATCCCAATGTTGACAAGGCCGTGTTCAACAGCTCCCAGGTCATCCAGCTGAAGGATACCTCTAAAAGATTCCCGGCTAATAACTCAATTGGTGTCCTCCGCTGGCGGGTCGCGGGCGCAGGGGACAATGCCGACATCCTTCCAATCACATTCACCGTTTGGGTCAACAAGGGCTCTGACTCCACCACAGTGACAGTCGAGTATGAACTCACGGGCTCCGACAGCCTTCGGGATGTCGTCGTGACCATCCCATACGGCACAGCAGAGCCAGCAGTGTCTAGCTTCGACGCTGTTTATGAGGTCTCGGGTGACAGCCTCGACTGGAACATTGGAAACGTGGACGAGAGCAACGCCTCCGGTAGCTTTGAGTTCGAGTCTAGCGGTGACGACGAGAATGAGTTCTTCCCCATGACCGTGCGGTTCTCCAAGGCCTCTCCGTTTGTGGAGGTGGATGTCACAGATATTTCTTTAATAGAAGAGGGGGAGAGCACCGGCTTCTCCAAGGACGTCAAGACCGTTGCGGAAGGCTATCTTATCGAGTAATTTCCATATGGAGGCACTAATGATGTTCGGACCGCCCTTTTTTTTGTACGCGTTAATAACCAACAAGACCTTTCTTCAATCCAAGCTTTCAGCTTTTCCTTTTGACTATGACTTCATCAGCTACTAACTTTCTATAACTCTGAAGTGTTGGGGGGGTCACGGCGTTCTTGCAGAGACCGGTTGACTTGGACCCATGCACTTCAAGGTCGAAGCTGAAACTCGTTCACAACAGCATTACTGGCTTGACTAACTCTAGAAGCTTAGATACGAACTGTGGAAGCGTTGCATTCGATGGCAGGACATTGACCAGGTTGTCTTGAAAGATTCCGATACGCAGGCCGGCCTTCGTCTCCACCTGGGCAGCGGAAAAGCATCCCGATAACTCAAGTGCTTCTGCCTCCAACCAGGGGACTCTTCCCAACATCGTAGTTCCTGGGTGCGGGCCAGGCTCTGGTACAACCATAGTACTAGTAGTGGCTTCAACGTACCGCATCCTCGATCTACATGATCTGGGATTCAGCGAAAGCATGACAACTAGGCACCCACGCACTACCTCGAAGTTTCTATTTAGAGTTATCCCTTCTACGACCCAGCATTCAGTAGGAGTCACTGGCCGGGCGTGGTTCCAGAGTTACCGGCTATACGGAACGCTGACTGCGTTTTCAGTGCTCATAGCTTAACGCCTGCTTAGCAACCTGCAAAAACTCTATCGACGATGAGCACGCAGAGACCACATGCTTTGGGGCCTTTGCCACACTCAGTACGTCTTGCAAATGAAGGTTTCTGGCCCTCGAGGTCTGGAGTATAAAGCAGTCACAGCAGTCGTTGTTTCCCCCTTCTGCCTCCTCAACCTCCTCAAGTTCAGTCTTCCCCATCAGTACTGAGAGAAAGACAACAAGTCTTCTACTTCGACTCTAGTTACTGCTTGATCATTCTTAGGACACAGGCACACGTTTATCACTACCATTCGTTACTTTCGCTCCTTCGTTACTCTACTATCCGCTCATACGGGTTCAACCCCATCACAGGTAGGATCCCAGATTCCCAGCACCGTTGTTGCTAACTCCCTTCTTAACTAGGCTGCCAGTCTAGTTTATTATTCAGCGACCTCGTTCATCTCTTGTATAACATGGCCTCGTCGAAGCACGTAAGTTGAATTCCACCGACACGCAGAGGCCAGTATGAGCTGACCTCCTTTCTCACTCCAAGGACAACGCCGGGTCTGCGGATTCCAGTTATAGCTCAGGAGCATCCCCCGCTGCCGTCCAAGTCCCTGTCAGTGTGCTAGGGAAGCGGGTTCGTCGCTCTCATGCCAAAAAAGCCTGCGACAGCTGCAGGCGCCGGAAGATAAAGTGTAGTGAAGAGCGCGATATCTGCAGGCCTTGTCTGGAAAAGGGCCTAGATTGCCATTACAGTTTGGGAAGAAGAGAGAGACAAAAGATGTGAGCCAACTTAGTGGGAAATGCCCCAGTTGTATCTAGTACCTTTACTGACACAACCCTACCAGGCAGGAGGAGATCCAACAGAACGAGATTAGGGACCTCCACGATATACTGTTCGCACTAAGCAGACACTTCAATATGTCCGTTCAGGAGCTGATGGAGTTGGGACGAAAGGTTCGGTGATACGCCCCTTTTTTCCTTGTCTGTCACTTACAAACGGAATCAGAACATGCCAAACATAGAGTCTTCTGATAATACGGACGACACCGACGAGTCTTCTTCAAACAGTCAACTCCCAACACCTCAGTCGGGTAGCCCTGCTCCTCCAAGCTCCCAGGATTCGAGCTATCCGGCGAGTACTCAATCCGAAGTTGTACCCAGGAATGTCTCTCCGTCGACTGCTCAATCTAACAGCCAGGCTCCGCGCTCTTCCTCCTTGGGCTCAACCATGAATACTCAAGCTCGTAGCGCGTCGGAACCCTTTTATTCCTCGACTCCGATGGTCAATAACCATGCTTTGAGGACCCCTTTTCCTGGACCAGCCATGAATATTCAAGTCGGCAGCACATCAGAACCCTTTTATTCCTCGACTCCGGTGGTGAATAACCATGCTTTGAGGGCCCCTTTCCCCGGCCCGGCCATGAATATCCAAATCGGTAGCGCGTCGGGCGATTTTTATTCCATGCAACAGCCATTGTTGAATGGTCCAACCCCGTGCCCTCCTGTTCTGGACCGACCTTTGAACTCCGGGGAAGTCCAAAAAAGAATCTCACTTGCGTCTAATCCGAGCTCTTCTGACAGGATATCCGATTTTTTTGAAATGTATACCACAGAGTCGATTGAGACTATGCCCGGTCCTTTTGCAACCTATGGAGCAACAACCATGCCGTATACCACATTCATGCAAGCCAGTCAGTTCCCTATGGGCTATGTAGACTCCAGGGGATTCGAGATAATCTGATCAGTGCCCCATATGGTCCGTACGGAAAATGGCGCCCCAAGCTTTCTACGTCTGTCAGCAATGGACTGCAGTGATATCAAATGTTCTCTTCTTATCCATGTAGTTTTGTTGGTCTCTCTACTCTTCTGTTTGCACTGCCCTGTTTTCCCAAGTTACTTTTCTTTCTGGATATTCTTTTCTTTGGCGCGCGGGGGGTTGACATTAGGGCTATCTGGGACAGTCAAGACAGCATGACTGTATTTTAATTGAGATCTTCATGCATTCGTTTTCAATAGACCCGGTAGTAATGTCATTGCATAACTATTGCGAAAGCATATCTTATAGATTGCAGTGGTACCGGCTCAACCTAGCCATTGGTATTCTCTAGAAACCAATAATTGTAATGGTAATAGTAATATACATTTCAAACTCTAAGCCTCCCAATTCCTCCTCTTTGCGGTAAACAGCAACCGCGCGTCCTCCTCCCGAGTCTTCACGTTCACCCTGGACACCCCGCGCGACATGGCCGGTATTCCGCTGATCCTCGCCAAGCGGAGATCAATAACCAGCGCCCTGGGAAGTGAGCGGTTCGCCCAAGAGCCGTAGATGTGCGGCCATTCCAGACCGCTTCCTCCTCCTCCTCCTCCTCCTCCTTCTCCTCTGTCGTCATTCCGCCAATGGTCCAGGCTAACACCCAGTAAGCCTCGCTCATCACCGACGAATCCCTCAATGCAATCCAGGGAAGGAAGAAAGCGGCGCCGGATCCCGCAGGCCGTGTGGTTCGAGTCTATCTGGTAGTCTGGGCATTGCTTCAAGGTGGCGATGATGGAGGTGATGTGTGGCGGAGGGCGGGTTTGAAGGTTATTGTTGGTGAACTCTAAGGCGGAGGCAGAGTCCATGTCTGGGTCAAAGTCGGGATCGAGGAGGGTGGAGCCCAGAAAGATGGTCTTTGTGCGTAGGGCGAAGAAACGGGTCATTTGGCCTAGGTGGAAGGTGTCGCAGGCGCTGGAATTGCCTAGACCGCAGCGGCATTGGTACTGGGTTTGGGTCTGGGTCTGGGTTTGGGGATGATTGGGCCGGGGTGCGGTAGAGGAAGGGGCGGTTGGATCGAGGGCGCCGTATAGGCGGAGGAAATAGGCTTGTAGGTCCGTGATTGTGTTGAGGACGCATTGGCGGCGGTAATAGAGTTCTTCTTCGAGGCCGCCGTGGAAATAGTGCCAACAGGGAGATTCGGGTTCTGGACTGGGGATGCCATTCGTCCAGTGTCTTGAGCCAGTTACGATGAGGGCATGGGTCAGGATCTTGAAGAGAGCTCGATTGTTTAGAAACTTTGCTATGAAGATAGATTGCCGGATACGGTCCTCGTTTAGTTTCAGAATCGCAGAGTCGAACTTGGTCAATGGGAGCTTTGGTTTTCCCGGGGTATAACGTGAGCGAGTAAGGGCTTCATGGACGGCTTGTGGGGAATTGAAAGCATCGGCTAGCTCTATCAAGCTGGCGATTGAAGAGGGCCTTTGTGCTTTGACTTCAGCATCGAAACTGCTCTTCTCTTCCTCAGAGAAGGAACCAAAGGATAGTACTTTGAGGAATAGCTCAATAGCGTCTAGTCCAAGATGCGGTGGTAGATGATTGCCAGTAAGCCGGATCGTAGGCAAGGCGTCCGGCGGCACACTGTACCCCGGGGCCACAGTGTCTCCCTTAGAATCTACATTGAGACTATGCAGTTTCCTCTGACTCATGAGATTCCTACCCTCGTAGAATTTGTCCGGGTCAAGTAGAGCTCGAAAGTAGGGGCTGCTCTTCATTAGGCTTTCACTGGAGAGTATCCAACGAGAAGCAGTACCAGGAGCATGCTTCGAGGCTTCGTAAACCAGAATGATGTCACCGTTCCGGACAAGGCGTTTTGTGCTTGACTGAGAGCTCGAGCCTCGTCCATTGCTTTTTGCAACGGGAACTGGCGACCCGGATCCAGAAGCTTCGCCATCGGAAAGGTCGAGGTTCTGAAGAGAGGCATTGACCGCTTTAGAAGCGGGCAGAGGGGGGTATTCGTCCATGGCGACTACCTCCTGCCTGCTCACCGACTTGGGTGGAAAGGAAAAGCACCGCGTTCCTCACGTCGGCAAGAGCGTTGCGTCCTAGAGCATTTGGATGTACCTAGGTAGGTAATATTGCTAGCCCGCTGGGACGAAATCCGTTCTCGTCCCCAGGCTTCTCGACGTAAGGCCTTAGACGTCATTCAAGCAGATGCTCAGCTGGCCAGAGAAGACAAAGCATCGATCTCCATACGAGCTAGTTCGATTTTTACTTGCAATGAAAGATGGAGATGGATTGCAAGAAAAGACGATGCGCTCCCGCTTAGTGGAGTGGGTGGCATGCCAAGGCTGACTAAGAAGATGCATACACGGGCGAGGCATCTATGATCCATGGACGGGATGGATCACCACCTGCAGTATACTCCCTAGATCCTAGGTAGGTACTGATACTACCATCACAGTCGCTGCCTTATAGCTGCATATCCATCAGAGACTAATTATTACTACTATACTGGCAGTATTCCCACTATTGGGACACCGTAGTTCTGGCTGGCCTATCCATGGATTTCTACTACAGCCCTGAGTAAGTATACAATTTATATGGGCTACACTTAGCTGAAGGCAGTCAGCGGTCCAGTATAAGGTGGAAATGGCCAGTAACAGGTTTCCGATATTCTCTTCTGTACTCTCAAGCCAATCCCACCCAGTCTTTCCTAGGACGCTACCTAGGTACCTATCTACCCAGCTCTAGCCGCCGGACTCTCAGTCGCCGACCATAGCCGGAGTAGAGGCCAATCCCTATGCAGCGTACCCTCTGTCACTTCGGAAAGGATTCGGCCGGATCTAGATCTAAGTTTTACAAGCAGTCCCAGGCTCCCAGCATGTAATCAGTCTGGTAGGTACGCTGTTCGGCTACACTAGTAAGCCCATCTTCCTCCCAAGCTCGTCTAACTCCTTGACCAAACCTGGTTCATGTAACTGAGCTATACAGGTAGATGAGGATTGGAACCTCGAATGAGAAGAAAAGCACGGATAGGTCTGGGCTTACCTTAGGTATCCATATCACCGGCGCAAGCAACCTAGATTTCCCAGCACGTAATTACGCGTAAAGTAAAAGCTGGGGACTTGAAAGAGCGTGCCGAGTCCAGATCCGGCTGACTTCCAGTGTTCCTGCTCTCTATTATTCGTCGGGGAAACATGTATGTAATTGTGCATACCTAGCTCCAGCCAACCTTGAAGCTGTGAATACCTATCCATGGATCTCTTACACTACTGTACGCAAGTAGACTCAATCATCCTTGGATTATAATGCCCGATTTCCCCCCCGCTATGTTCGGATCTTGCTTCGTCCGGGTGCCGATGTCTACATAAACCTTATATCAGTAAACCTAAATCAATTAATCTGAGTCAGACGGAGTCGGCACGGGCACCCAAACTACTAAGCTTTTTCCAGAACTTTAAGGTACCCGTCTGGTGGACCCGGCGTACAGTAGAAGATACCTTACCAGTGCTGGGCGTGGTATTTGCAGAATGACGTTTGCGCTTGATACCACCGGACAGGGATGTTGTCACTGGCTCTCTTGGGTTGCATAGGCGTATTCAAGCATAGTTGACATGGATACATAGACAAGATGCAAGGACTTTCACAGGGTTTATTTCCAGCGATCATTGGCAGCATATGGGGTCGGTTTTGAGGCTTAAGCCACCTGCGTTGGAGTGGTGCAACCACCGGCTTGGACGGGGGACTTGACGGGTACCTGTTCCGACCCGTGGACGCAGACCATGCTACTTACTGAGGAGTAAGTGGGTTGCGGGGAGAACCTTTCACACTCTGATATGCATATTGCACCGGGCACTTACTTGCGTTCAATTAGAAAGAAAGTCATTTTATATTTCAACACTTGCATGGGGTAAAAAAAGGGTGTAAGTTGGGACTTTCAAGGAATGGCTGCAGAGAGCAGGGTAAGAAAGAAAAAATCAAAAAAAGTGGAGCAGCTGGGAATCGAACCCAGGACCTCTCCCATGCTAAGGGAACATTATACCACTAAACCACAGCCCCAATTGGATGGAAGAGCGCATGTTTTTTGCCATGATAGGCCTAAACAAAGTCTTTGCTATAAGTTTGGCTTGACTCTTGAAGCTCGCCTCGCGGGTTCTGTACTATTAGCAAGTTTTATACCTAGCTCGCTATGTATATTACTCGTCCGAAAATAGTCATGATTGTTATATCTGTTCGGTTTTAATGCCTGTGGTGGTGGCTCCATTCCCACGAGGAAGTCGGTTAGGTCCGATCTATATATTCCAACCAACTGCACCATGCACATACCGCATCACCGACTCGACGTTATGCCACCAAGACGTTTCTGAATTACCAGCCGCAAATATTGCATGGGGATGCTAGTTTCGCAGCCAATGCCATATTGGAAATACCGAATGGCATGCTTCCTGTTGCGGGCGCCTGACATGCAAGACCTATATAACTTGCCCAACCTTAGCAGCAGCAGCTCACATGTCTGCAAGCACCAGAGTATAGGCCCCCCCTGACAAGCCAAGTGATCATGCATCCCTTATTCACGCTCAGACCCTGAAACCACGCCATAGCTGCACTACTGTCCCTTCCCCCCACCCTGTTGGAAGACTCCACCAGTGGCTTGCTAGAATCATCCCATATGACTTCGCACCAAGAGTAACAAGGCAGGTGGTCCCCCCCGACTTCCATGCGACATACCGAGCAAGGTAGTTCTCCGGTCTCCGGGCCGCCAGGAAGAGCACAGATGCCAGCGCCACTTGCATAACACTGGCAGCAGGTCGTTGAACTAGTACTGTTGACTGTTGATTTCCGCGAATCCGAGAACTTAACTGCGGGAGAGTACCAAAGAGGCCAGTGAGTGAGGAAAGAAAGATGGAAAAATATCATTATTCTCTTATACATTGCAGAGATGTTCCCCTTAACTCATGAGGCTATACTTAACTCATAACCATACTGCGGGCACTCTGGACAGTTGTCTGCATGTAACACTAAATTGCACTGCAGTCCCTGGGACGGGAGCCATACCAAGTGCATGCTGTATACTTGATACCACCTGGTCAACAAGGTACAATGCCCGGCTTTCTCTTGGCGAGGGACCTGATGGAGTCATGTGCATGAATATGTTGCAACTTCCACTGCGTGTCTCCTGTTGTCAGAGATGGATATTTCCCACGGCGTCCCAATCAGACCATCAAATGCCGTGAAAAAAAGCCCTGACTGAAAGATCCAGCTCCTAGCAGGATATCAACACCACCAGCCTCTCCTGCATCCAGGAACATTAGCAACCTGCTGATTGAGACGTATTCCTGTGCGGTAAGAACTTGAGATCAGGCCCTAGATGTCCCCACGATTCAACATAAGGTAATGCCTTAAATGCCTACCTAGCACTAAACAGTGCCAGACAGGGAATTAAAGCAACCGGATACCGTGCCCTTACCAGAGTCAATCACCCTCTGCCTTTCCGGGACTCGATGGCCATCTCCGAAACGTCTCATAGGTCCTCCTTTCCCAAAGAAAAGATCGGCGGCTCATCGGAGGAATAAAGGAGGCCCAGCGCTTCTTGTTAGACCACACTACATGAGTTTTCCCTGGGGCAGGAAAGATAAGATTAAGGACCTTTCACCTCCAACGCGGATATACCGTGCCATTTCTCCCGAAGAACCAACCACCTAGGGCAACCTTCGCCGATCAAGAATGTACCGCGATCCAGGCCAGAAGCAGCGCTTGTGGACGCATCGAATGCTTCATCATGCATCATCAGGACGCCATAGATGCAAAAATTTGGAGCAGCTGGGAATCGAACCCAGGACCTCTCCCATGCTAAGGGAACATTATACCACTAAACCACAGCCCCATCTGTTGT
>MU628476.1:0-70115 GCA_025688805.1 Aspergillus egyptiacus | reverse complement strand
TGGAGCAGCTGGGAATCGAACCCAGGACCTCTCCCATGCTAAGGGAACATTATACCACTAAACCACAGCCCCATCTGTTGTACACTCACTGCGAAGAGCAATCCACCAGCAGAGCCCAAAGCATCCAGCACGTATGCCCGAGACCTAACCACCTCGGGAACAAATAGTTGCCGGAGGATGTACTGTGCGAAGGGAGCGCGATTTGATCCTCATACGGCACGGCATATCAGGACCTCTTTCGAGTTGAGGAGCAGCAAAGTACGTAACGTCCGGCCGGGAGCACAGTGCACGCAGGACTTCGGGATGCCGAAAAAAAGGGCCCGGGGAAACCGAATACGTTCCCCAGGCCGACGAGAGAGAGGCAAAAAAGTGGAGCAGCTGGGAATCGAACCCAGGACCTCTCCCATGCTAAGGGAACATTATACCACTAAACCACAGCCCCAATTGAATGACCCTTAGCTCGGAAGGGCGGTATTTGAGGGCCAGGACACCGTAGGTAGCTCCCTACGTTACGACGCCCCTTTTCCCATGGGTAGTGGTCGAGCCGGTCTTGTCAAGCTGACAGATGACAACACCATGGCGGACGGGCAGCGTGTACAATGTCTTGGTAGGGTGAGAAAATAGAACCTTGCCATCCCGCCACAATCTGCGATGATCTGAGGACTTGATGTGCTGTATCGATGAGCTGTCGACTGGCGCGAAATGCCCTGTACCGCCCTGTGTTCCGATGGCACGTCAGGGAACTATGGGACCGGGTATCAATTCCAGTGTTGTGGCAGCAATTACCTCCCTATCGGTACTGTGTGGTCTGTGAGAGTCTGAGGACGACTGTCACTGGATAGCCAGTGACCATCTATCAAGGCGACACACTGACCAGTAAGGTCCCGGTAGATTTCAGAGGCTCAACGGGAATGCACAATGAAGAATAGCACTTATTAATAGTCAATAGCTTGTCCCCTAGGAGATGATGGACGCATGTCAGATGTACTCTGTGTGTCACCACGACAATAGAGGAACAGTACTTACCAGTACTTGCAGCCTCCGCATTGCATGTGGCTATCCGAGCGACCAGTACCCACCTCAATCATCATGATTTCCCCAAGACGGCCCGACTACGGGTACATGACTCCAGGTAGAAGTTGGGGGTGAGGGGATGGAGTTTGGAAGTTATAGCTTTGATCAAAATTGAAGACCGAAAGGTTCGACTCGGGGAGGCACTAGGTAGGTTCGATGAGCGACGGGACCTTGGACGGCTGTTGGCAACCACTCTAGAAGGTCGAGGACTCGAGATATCGAGAATCGAGACCACGTTAAGAGACCCAGAGAAATGAAAGGATGTAGAGTGTTAGAATAATAGTCCCAAGCATGCAGAAATAGGAGATAGAATGATAATCGTGCTGCGATATCCGACTTTCATTTGGAGCTGAAGACCTGGGTTAGGTGTTGACAATGGATGGTGGCTGGAGCTTCGTATGACGTTGTCATAGCTGCCACAGCTGCCGCAGCAGTATTTTAATTTCCCCCTTTTATCTAGATTACATTTGGAGCATATTTTGTCAACAGTTGGGGCTGTGGTTTAGTGGTATAATGTTCCCTTAGCATGGGAGAGGTCCTGGGTTCGATTCCCAGCTGCTCCACAATTTTTTGTTTCTCTTTTGTCCTCCAGCTGCCTGCCGAAGTAGGATCGGTGGGAATACCTGCCGTGTTGTCAAGTTTCATTATTATTCTCCTGCAAGTTCATTTTGAACTCTTCCAAAGTTCCTTTCAAGGGTAGCGACGTAGTCATGCAGTCAACAACGTATGTTTTGATTATCAGCCCTTTGGCACACATCCACCAACCTACCTCATCATACCTAAGCGAACAGTGTTTTGTACGTACTAAACATACCATTCTATGCGTAATCCTGATGCAGGCGTCCATCGAATCCTCGAGGGCCAGATCAGCCCGTGGCCAGTGCCCAGAATTTGATCCGTGATAAGAATAGGAACCAAGAATCCATTGCCGGAGAGTTTCCCCGTTGCATCCTTCGTTCGGGCCGCAGAAAATCGGTATTAGATCAGCCCCCCACGGTAACTGGGAAAAAGATTCCATTCCTTTGATCCCAGCACAACCTTTCTCTGCACTCCCATTATCTTGATTATCGATGTCGCGGCCTTCATGACTCTGGCTCCGTCAAAGCGAGCCACTGTCCAGGTCTGGACCCTGCTCGACAGCTACAGTACGTTTCCAATCTCTTATCTCCGATAACTGAATGGAGATTACGACACGACAAGTCACGAAACGAGAATGGTCGTTTAGCAGTATACTCACCGTGCATCTTCTATCTGATAGGATCGATCTCCCTCTGCAAACGCCGTTATCATTCAAATACCGCTCAGTCAATAGATGGAACTCGGCAAACAAAACGACGCGAGTTTCATGATTATTTTGTCACACACCTTCCCTCATCCTCTCTCCATCCGGATCCCAGGGGACCGTCCACGCCGTTCCATAAACTCCCTCGATCAGCGTCTGTTCCTCATACGGGAGAGACTTCACACCCTCCAGCCTCGTTTCAGGCTCTAACCGGCCGTGAAACCACGGTAGTTCGGATTCCACTACGCAGCGCGAAACACCACTTTGGAGCTTCCTCCTCCCGCGGAACTCGTCCTGCCAACGAAGATACGTACCAAGCCGGAGTGATTGACATTCCTGCTTTTGCAAAACGCCCTCCTTCCTCATTGACGATCAAGGGTCTTGGTGCGCGGGGGGTCACCGCGCCACGGGAAAACCAAGGCGCCGATAGTGCGAGTGGAGATCCGCAGGTGTTTTACTTCAGTATTTTTGACGGCCATGGCGGAGTGGAATGCAGTACCTTCTTGAAGGATACTCTGCATGAGTACATTCAAGACACTGCTGCCGAGTTCGAACTGCAGTCAAGTTTAAGGAAAGACGGAAAAGGCACCTCGTTGAAGGATGAATCGGATTCAGGGCCTGGAGATCTCCCAATTCGTCAAGGAAGCAATGCCTCGAAGGTTCGAAAATTGGAAAAGACTCTGGTGCAAAGCTGGAGGTCCCTCGTCGGAGGATATTTTAAGAGGTTCATTCCGCCTCACTTTTCGCATCTCGACAGGAAACCTGCGGAGGGTGAAGCGAAGCCCGCTGCATCGGACAACACAAGTGTCACAATTGAAGAAATACTCGAGTACGCGTTTCTACGAGCAGATTTGGACTTCGTCTCTGCGCAAGCAGCAAGGGAAGATAATGATGAATTGTCGAACACTTGCCGTCCGATTCATCAAGATAATATTCTCTATGGACCACGTCATACTAAGTCTTTAAACATGGCTGGCTTGAGACGGTTTAAGGGTGGGAGTACGGCGAGCGTTGTGTTGATTTCCACCCCAACGCCCACACCATTTTGGCATCCATCAACGCCGTCTAGCTTGTTGGTGTCCCATGTTGGTGACACTAGGGTTGTACTGTGCTCCACGGTGACTGGTGAAGCCATTCCAGTTACTTCCAACCACCATCCCTCTTCGCCGATTGAA
Organism: Aspergillus egyptiacus; assembly: GCA_025688805.1. NCBI lineage: Eukaryota > Fungi > Ascomycota > Eurotiomycetes > Eurotiales > Aspergillaceae > Aspergillus > Aspergillus egyptiacus. Next base: position 66,584 of record MU628476.1, on the reverse strand, counting down.
GCCAACCGGCTGCGGCGTTATGCAGCCACCTTCGTTACCGATTCCTTTGGCGAGGAGCGTATTAGCGGACTTGCCAATACCCGTGCTTTCGGTGATGTGCAGTCCAAGCGAATTGGCGTCTCGGCCGAACCTGAGATCCGCCGAATCGAGATGGCTGCCGCAGAGTACTCTTTCCTGGTCCTTATGTCGGACGGTATCACTGAAGCACTGCCCGACCAGGAGGTTGTCGATATCATCAAAGAAGCGAAGACGCCTGATGAAGGGGCTCGAGATGTTGTTAACTTCGCCACTGAGGTCACTAAATCAGGAGACAACTCTACCTGTCTTGTTGTACGACTCGGTGGTTGGGAGCGACGCCTGGAGGGTGGTCTAGGCAGTCTGGGAACAAAAGAATCCCGTGAATGGCGCCGACAGGAGGCCACTGATCCCCGCAGGTCACGGAGATGAGAAACACTTGTATATACCTTGGCCAGCACTCTTTTTGTTTCCTTACTTTCATGAACTGTATATACACACCTAAAGGATATTCCTTCATTTTTTTTTTTTTTTTTTTCCCTATCTGACGTTTCGGACGTCCAATAGCCTACTGTAGTCCCGAAACACTGATGATGTACCTATGCTGGCACGAACAAGTCTTCCACGGGTCCAATTCAATATATCGTCCACTGATATTTATAGAAATTGGTTGAGGCCAGCATGTTGTTAACAGTTTGTCCATTGCGTCCTCTCCATTGGTCTTCTCGATGTCCCTTCCGGCTTGGGGGTTGCCCTTGTCCACAGCATTAGCTTCGGGGTTTGCTCCTGTGATTCCAGGAGGTACAACGAGGGGAAATCCTATCTAGTGTCTTTTTCCAAGCAATGTAGATAACGAATTGAATTCTAAGTTGTCGGGATTATCCAGCTTATCGTTGCTAATGCCGCGGGTCAGGCTTCGATTGCCTAAAAGGGACAAATTCAGGGTTCTGCTGACTTAATCTGGCTAAGGGACTGCTCATGGATCATTCAGCTCAGAGACAGAAGATACTTGATCCCACTGCATACTTAATCGAAACCCCTCATCTCTTGTGCCCTCTTTCCTTCCCCAGCTTCAAATTGTTCCCGCAGCGGCTTAGCATATAGTCCGGCGAACGCGTGCGCTGAGTCGGAACCGTGGTACGTGTTGGATAAGCTCCGCGAACTGACATTTTGTCCCGACAGTGCCGAATGCGCACTTCTTCTTCCCCGGATACCAAGGACTCCAATCTGAACCAGCTAACGCGCCGCTTCTGCTCTAGTTATCTGGTCTATTATCCGTCCCATTCTACCTCGAATCAAACGACTTGTCAGAAGTTGCGCGATCTGTTCCTTGTGGAAATCCTCGGATAAGAGGTTTCTCCCCTTTTTCCCACCGCCGTCATCTATCACCCTTCGACACTCTGTCCGGCCTTTGAATAGTCTCCCGAAACTCGCAAGATTTCTCCCTCATTCTCCGTTCCTACAATATGAGCGCCCGAACTAGAAGACAGAAGGCCGCGTTGGCCGCCCAGTCAGAAGGCAGCGACGTATCGTCGACGAGTAACGGCACAATAAGCAAATCGCCGAAGCGAAGCAGCTCAGCTACACCGGACATCGACGATGATGGGGTGAGAGAAAACGTATACTTGTTTGCCCCGAACATCATCGGTAAGGAGCTCGCTTTGGCTGCTGGTCGCTTCAATTGCAGGCTAACGTCGATATTTGAATAGGATATGTGAGAGTCGTTTTGGCCATCGCCTCCCTTTACTATATGCCCCTCCATCCACGGACGTGCTCCCTTCTCTACAGCGTATCCTGTCTGCTGGATGCACTGGACGGATATGCGGCGCGACATTTCAACCAGTCTACTACGTTCGGAGCTGTTCTCGACATGGTGACTGACCGTTGCACCACTGCTTGTCTCCTCGTTTTCCTGAGCTCTGCCTGGCCACGATGGGCGCTCGTCTTTCAATCTCTGATTGCTCTAGACATGGCGAGCCACTACATGCATATGTACGCCACTCTTAGCATGGGAGGTTCCAACCAAAGCCACAAGAAAATTGATTCTTCGAGGAGTCGAGTTCTGTACTTGTACTACAACAGCAGGGTAAGTTCTTGTCAATGAATCAGCGCCGAGAGATCCCCTGACATATTGGAACAGACGGTCCTCTTCATCTGCTGTGCTCTTAATGAGCTCTTCTTTATCGGCCTTTACCTCCTCTCCTTCTCGTCTCCCACCCTGTCCCCATCCCTCCTCCATCCTCCCCAGGGCGTTACAGTGGGAGGAACGCCTGCTGCTCCCGCTTCGACCAGCGTCTTCGCTAGCCCGTGGAGTGCTGGAGCTTTGGAATTGGCCCGCGCCAACAAGATCGACAGCTTCTGGCCGTGGACGATCACCGCGGTTTCTTTCCCGGTGATGGCCTTCAAGCAATTCGTCAACGTCGTGCAATTGGTCAAGGCAAGCAACTGGCTCGTGGAGGGCGACCTTGCCAACCGACGGAAGGCGCGCAGTGCTCAGAAGCACTAACTGTCCAGTTTTACTATGGACCTGCTGTCGAATGCGAGGCTTGAGCTACATCAACGTCTGTACTCAAGTCCTCAAAAGTCTTCTTCCGAACTCTTCTGGGACTTTACCGTCTCTTTTTCTTTCTTGACGGGCTACATCTTGTGCATAGTTCTGGTGCCCTGCTTCTTTACTCATTGGATGTTGCTCTATTCTCTTTTGCTTTTCATTGGCGCGAGTGCTTCGGTATACAATTCTAATAATTGTGGGATGGATAGATCATGCCCTGCTATGTCCTTTGGGAGGGATCTGTGACTTTGGGCGTGTATATCTGCCCCAACAGGCGTGTGTTTGTGGGTGTGTGTGTGTGGACAAGGAGATATTGCCAGTGGTGGTCTCCAGCATATGTTGCTCTTTCATGATATCTCACATCGTCACCTTCTTGTTGCTACATTATCTTGTCATTCTTCAAATTTCTTAGTTAATCTTACGTATAATTTTACAAGTTTTCCATTTCTTTCTCTCGCCTGTAAATACTACCTGTAACCACTATAGTCCTAGAAACAGACTGGGCCCAATTGGGGAGGACGGATTACCGTACGTAACCGCGCTCCGGTGTCGGCGTGGGGAAGAGCTGCAAATCCACCCCGCCAGATGCCGTTCTTTTAAAGCATCGGAGCATCTCCAACTCCTGATTCTTTCGTATCGTGATTTTCCTTCTCCGGGTGTTTCCTTGATTCAATTGGTGAGCTGTCAAAATGCCGTCTTACAACATTGTTGTCTTTGGTGGAGACCATTGCGGTCCGGAGGTGAGCTTCCTAGTAGTCTAGCTATTACAATGGCGGGGAACTAACCTATACTCGCAGGTGACCGCGGAGGCCATCAAAGTGAGCTACCTAGACTGTTGCAGAGACTTTTGTCGGCTACCTGGCAATCCAAGTACTAATATCCATCCCCCGATATTAGATTCTCCGCGTGGTCGAGAAGAGCCGTGATGATATCACCTTCAACCTCCAGAATCACTTGCTCGGTGGTGTAAGCAATGTCCACTCCCTATCCATGACTCTCAAATATTCGCGCCACAGTCCGGAAGTATACCCCGCTGATATATAAAATCAGTGCTCAATCGACGCCACCGGCTCCCCTCTCACCGACGATGCCCTAAACGCCGCAAAGAACGCCGATGCCGTTTTCCTCGGTGCCATTGGTGGTCCGGTACGTGACTCAAGAGATCACCATATACAACGCAGCGGCAGGGCCGTGGAAAAGTCTGACCAGAGAATCAAAAAATAGGAATGGGGAACCGGCGCCGTCCGCCCCGAACAAGGTATCCTCAAGCTCCGCAAGGATATGGGCACCTTTGCGAACCTCCGCCCCTGCAACTTCGCCGCCCCCTCGCTGGTCGAGAGCTCCCCTCTCCGCCCCGAAGTCTGCCGCGGCGTCGACTTCAACATCATCCGCGAACTCACCGGCGGCATCTACTTCGGCGACCGCAAGGAAGACGACGGCAGCGGCTTCGCCCTCGACACGGAACCCTACTCGCGCGCCGAGATCGAGCGCATCACCCGGCTCGGCGCCCATCTCGCCCTGCAGCACAACCCCCCTCTTCCCGTTTGGTCACTGGACAAGGCTAATGTCCTTGCTACGAGTCGGCTGTGGCGCAAGACTGTCACGGAGGTCATGGCGAAGGAGTTCCCGCAGTTGAAGCTGGAGCACCAGCTTATTGACTCCGCGGCCATGATTATGGTTAAGGACCCGCGGAAGCTGAATGGAATCGTTATCACGAGTAACTTGTTTGGTGATATCATCTCCGACGAGGCGAGTGTTATTCCTGGCTCGTTGGGTCTGTTGCCCAGTGCTAGTTTGAGCAGCATCCCCGACGGCACGGGTAAGGTTAATGGTATCTATGAGCCTATTCACGGTGCGTTCTCCCCACTCTGTTTCTAAGTCCCCCTCTCGCCGCGGTGGTTGACACTAACGGACATCGATCAGGCTCTGCCCCTGATATCTCCGGAAAGGGCATTGTCAACCCCGTCGCTGCTATCCTCTCCGTCGGGTTGATGATGCAGTACTCTTTTGCCCTCTTCGACGAGGCCCGCGCCATCCAGACTGCGGTGAGCAATGTCATTGAATCTGGAGTGCGCACCGGCGATATCGGCGGCAAGGCTTCCACGAAGGAAGTTGGTGATGCTGTTGCTGCTGAGTTGGAGAAGCTCCTGAAGAAATAGATGTTCATCGGGGAGGAATAAACGAAACACCGAATTTCTGATGGACTTACGAGAAGAGGAAATACCTACCATCTGTGGCATATAATTGGCAAAATGAGACATGAAACCTAGGGGAAATACAATGAATAAATACATTAACGCACTAATAGTAAGATGCTGATGCTTGTTGATGCATTGAATTCTGTGTATTTTTGAAATCAGTCCATTGTGACAGCAATAAATATACGGGTATCGTCTCCATTTTGACCCCAGAACGCGTACCACCAACGCCGGGAAGCCCATAACTCCTAAAGCGCATCGAATCAGAACGTAAACACCACCGATATGATTACCGAATCACCGGATCTCCCATCCAATCCGGCTCCTCCAACCCCATCACTTTACCCTTACCGCTAACTGCATTTCCATCTCGTCCTTCATCATCGTGAGCACCACGTAGAGACTTCCGCATGCTGTGCCGGCGGACTCGCCCATCTGCAGACGCAGACGGGGCATTCCCGATCCGTCGACGGTCATCATCCCGCGCAAACACCTGGAACCCGCGGACATGCGTATCCTTCCCGTTTTGATGGTTCTCCATTACGCGCATCTGGATCACCATAGCCTTCAGCACGCTTCCAGCGTACGGATCGTCGTCGTCGTCATCATCGTCATCATCATCATCGTCACTATCCTCACGTTCCTCATAGTATGCGCCGCCCTGTGACCGGACAGACTTCCGCGGGCGCCTCCTCCTGCGCCTCTGCCGAACCCAACCTCCGTTTTGCCCCCCTACACCATCCAGCGGGATATCAACCCAACCACAGGGACCCTCCCCCTCCCAAGTCGCGAACTCGACAAGATCGTTCCCGCCCATCCCGGCTAAGAATGTCATCTTCGTAGGCGTGTAGCTTTCATCTAAGCTGAAATCGAGATATACACGGATTTTCACAATCGCGACAAGCTTGAAGAAATGTAACATCAGCGTATGCGGCTGCGGACCATCGGACTGCCAGTACTGCGAGTGATCCGAGCTCCGAAGCGCCGCCACACCGCAACCCGGTTTATGTGTTGAGACGGTCCATGAGGCCAGTGAGGAGATTTCTCGTAGGTCACTGGGAAGCGGGGTTGGTGATTTGGCTGTTACCAGTCGGAAAAGGGAAAGCAGTTAGCCCGCCGTTTTTGGCGTATGTAGTTTTATAGCAAGGAAGACTTTTACCTCGATCAAGCATAAGCTCATCCTCATCCTCAATCTCCTCCTCCTCCTCTTCCTCCCCATCCCCCTCCACATCCTCAATCTCGACATCCTCTTCTACCCCTTCAGCCTCTACATCGCCCTCCGAAAAATCACCTTCGTTCCCCTCCGGCTCGTACCCAATCCGTCCCTGTTGGAAAGTGTCGCCCTCATCCTCCTCCAACAGACTCTCCTCCTCTTCTTCATCTTCCTCCTCAATACCCATTGTTGAATCCCTTGCATGCGGCCTCCCAGCAACCCCACGACCAAAGAGCGTGAAAAGCGCCGCCTGCGCCTGCGCCGCGCGCCGCACTGGTTCCGGAGCGACGGCTACATCCGTGGAAGCAATTGGCCCGGAGGACGGATGGAGCTGCGGGATTCCTCTGGAGGGAGGGGTTTGGAATTGCGATTGGGCTGTGGTGAAGTTTAGTCGTTGTCCTTGCCGGGGTTGGCGTGGTTGCGGGGAGTCCGAGGGAGCTGGAGCTTGGGTTTCGGGAGGAGCGGTGGGGTGGCGGCGGAGGAGATGGCGAGGCATGGTGTTTTTGTCCTGAAATTTGGTGGTGTGATTTACGGAATTTTCATTGTATGATTTTGTTTGTAGCTGGCTTCATCCAAAGCTTGAAACAGGTTTGGAGAGGGTGCGTTTCTGTTTTGGTGTTTTGGTGCTCTTTCTTGCGGTGGAATTCCGCGTCACGTGTTTTATAAGGACTACAAAAGTATAGAATCACTAGGGGCTCAAGGCGCCAGAAGAGAAAATCAAGAAATCTAAAATCAGGTTATATTGCATGCAATTAGTGCCAACGATATAATGAATTGGCCTAATGTTGAAGAATAAAGCAAAGACCAAAAGCATAACGCCGCCAGTCATGCTCCGAAGGGCTTATATATTTACACCCTATTCAGTGATATCCACATACGCAAGCTTTTCACCCATCTTGATGCGTTGACCCTTTTCAATAGTCCAGTTCAAACCGCCCTCCCGGTGGCCCTCTGACCAGCCAGCATCGAATGATTTGCGAGTGCCCATGGGAGCCTCGAACACCAACACAATCGAGCTTCCTAACTGGAATCCTCCCATTTCTTCACCTCGTTGAAGAGGGTGGCCTCTTAGAGTGTGACTGGCGTGGAGGTATGTAGCCTCAATAAATCCAGGGTATTGCTCGCCTCGTTTGGCGGCTTCAGCAGCAGCAATATCAGCCGCCGTGTCCGTCAGAAGACTGTTGGTGCGCAGCTCGGAGTCGAAGTTGATCTTGATTGAGCCTACATTTGTGGCACCTACAGGAGTATAGCTGAAGAATCCCCACCGCCACCGGCCTAGAAGTACGACCCGCTCATTAAGTGTGAAGAGGCCAGGTAGATGACGTTGCAGATAGGGTGATACAGAGAACAATTCGCCTGCGAAGTGCCGACGGCTTTCCACAACCCAAGGAACGGGAGAATGGAACCTATGGTAATCACCAGGGGCGAGGTAAATGACGACGTAGTAAAGAGCATTATTCGACATCGGCTTTGGAGCGTACCAGGGTGTGCCGTCGCCGCGCGCAAGATCTTCCTGGACCTGAGCTTCGGATGCTTCCTGAGATGTGGTAGAGGCATCGATAGACGAGGATCGTTTTTTCGACCCTGATTTTTCTCCGGAGAAGAGCGTGGGCAACGTGTAGGAGATTCCATTCATTTTAGCAAACTCTTCGTCGGCTGACATGGTGGCAGCGTCCTTTTGCAGGGGCTCGGTTTTATGATCCATGAACCTCGCAGAATGGTCGGCCTGAGACGGAGTGGCCGAACCCAAGAGAGCGTCCAAGCTATAGGTTACTCCTTTGACCTGCTCTACCTCCCCTCGTTCTATTAGACCGAATTGAAGAATGCGGCCGTCAGAAGGAGAGAGGACGGCATGCGGGTCGGCATCCAACGGCCGGACGCCGTCCTTTAGCTTGCGGTAGAAGAATGCAGCTAGGTTTGGGTATACATGCAAATCGGGTTCCGCGACTTCGTCTAGGTTGACGCCAAAGAACCAAGAGTACAGCTTAAAACCGGGGACACGGAGGTAGTAAGGGAGCTCAATCTCGTTGAAGCGACCCCATAACCGCGACATAGCCTTTAACGGCAAGGTAGACATGATCTGGACCTGCCATGGTCCGCTGGGTCGAATCTTCGGGCGCGAAGGGGGCTTTGAGAAATCAAAGGACTCTCCCGTAGCTTCGGCCTCTCTTTCCTGCCGTATACGCTCATTCCGTTGAGACTTGTAATAATGAAGTATACCCAAGAGACCGATCCCGAGGCCAACGGGGATCGGATACCACTCGACCTTGGTGTTTCGTAGAGCAAAGCGCAGTCGGGACCCAAACGAGCTCCTGGACGAACCGTTCTGATTCTGATTATTATTATAATTGCGGCGAGATTTGGAGAAGTATCTGGCACCGGCTCTAAGCCGGTCAGGAGCCCCGAAAGACACCATGTCTAGCGGGTGAACGCTATTCTTCGAAGAAAAGCGAGCGAAGCTCCGACGGAAAGAAATCGATCTGCTGGATAGGCACGAGGCCATAATGTGAGCTTCACACCATTAATATGTCATTCCCGAGTCGGTGGGGCCCGCGGGTGAGGAGAAAGATCGTCCCCATGTGAAAGCTGCCGAAACAGGAGAAATGATGTTTTTCGAAGAACTGCTGACCGCCCGGCAGAATCGGCTGATAAATGATAACAGGGATGGAGTCGTTAACTTGTTCACTCAACCTGTGCGGTAGATACCTTCCTGCATCGTCCGCTTATACATATAGTTATCGTGTCACTCTTTCCAACCTCATCAAATCTACCCGATCTAGTGTGGTTACTTTTTGCCCAGGTTTAGTCCCGGAGTGGACGGCGCGGATACTGATCTCAGTTTGACCTGGAAAGGCCACCGTCGTCATATAGAGCGGCCGAGCTCCCCGCAACGGGGCCTCCACGCATTATTGCCTTGACTTAGTTGGCGTCTTCTGGCGACCCTGCCGTTCTCTACTTAGCGAGGCTTCTATTTTTGCCTCCGAATTGCAAATGTCCCTGTCTAATACAGAGGAAGGGAACACCACTAGGAGTCTCGTTCTCCATGTGCTGTGTCCTTCTTTACCATCACCGAACCGCTTCACCTTCCGAGACCTCCCTCTGTCGACCACCATTGCAGATCTCCGAGTCCGCCTTTCTGAATCAGTCCCCTCTAGGCCGCCGTCCAACTGCCAGAAGTTGTTCTATCTGGGAAAGCTGCTCTCGGATGACAACGTGACTTTGCAGTCGCTTTTCGAACCGCTTGATGTATGCGCAGCCCTTGCCTAGAAGCATTCGGTTTGCAATGCTGACGCGATGACATGGACAGAGTTCCGAGTTCTCAATTCACCTCGTACTTCCGCCTTCACCTTCACATCCGTCCGCCAGCTCCACCAAACCAGATGCGCCCGCTCGTTCCAATCTTGACAACACCCTTGGTAACAACCCAACGGTGAATAATGTAGAGTCTCGAATCCATACCAATCATGTGGCTCGGCTCCGGGCTGCCGAGTTTGAGCGACAGCTCCAAGAAGCCGCGGGCGGTGTTCCAGGTGAGCCGAACCTACGGAGCAGAACGACTCCTCTGTCTCCAAACCAATATGCGACAAACAGGATAAACCTTCCTTCGTGGTCCTCGTCTTTGGAACTTCCTCGGCCGCCATCCGTAAACCCATGGCCATCAAGTGCAGGTATACGAACTATAGCGCCTTTCCTGCCACCGCCGAACTCACCGATCATGGACTCAGGGGATGGTCTTCAACTTCCAGAAGCGGTCCGACCCCGGTTAAGACTACTGAAACAGTATATCACATTGGCGGAAGAACAATTGAACTGTGGGATAACGCCTTCGCTGGATCATATCATTCAGCTACGCACGCATTTATTCAGGCTGCTCGACGATCAGCTCAGACAGCCCCTTTCCGAGCGTGGCGAATATATTGAGCCATTAGTCACCCGTGTTTTCGATATATCTAGTCGCGCTGATCTACTTCGCCAGCATAGTTTGCTGGCCGTGAATACCGGCTCTTCCGGGGCGTTGTCCCCTTCCTACTTGCTTTCCTCGCCCAGTGGCTATCAAGCAGTGTTGGCGTCTGGGGTACATGCTCTTGGGAGCCCTAGGCCACCTACCACCCGCACTCAAGCACCGCATCCTCAACCTGATGCAAATGCGGCCATCATGGAAAATGTAGTTCGCCAAGCCGTGCTCAACCACCGGCCTGCGGGCGAAGGTCAATGGGGCCTCGGTCGAAATGTGAGACGGCTGTGGCTTTTTGCGCGGCTTTATTTCTTCTGCCACATGTTTAGCCTGCCGGGGTCGCCGACACGGATAATCTATGTGGTGCTAGCCATCATCGCAGCGATCCTCTCCGAGACCACTGTCCCACGGCGGATGTATGAGATGGTCCTGGCGCCTGTCCAGCGACATCTTGAGGGTCTAGTGCATTTTACGCCGGAAGAGCATCCCCCACAGGGTGCAGAAGCAACGGGCGACCAGGCTGCAATGAACCAGCGAGTCGGATTAAGGAATGGTCGTGATGTCAACTGGGCTAGGTTACACCAAAACCTGCGGAGGGTAGAACGATCAGCGGCTCTTTTTCTTGCCAGCTTGGTACCAGGCGTGGGAGAGAGGCACATCGAGGTACGCAATGCGGCGGAGGCTGCGCGGAATGCAGAGCTTGCACGCCAGGAAGAGGAGAGACGTCGACAGGAAGAAGCGGCTGCGGTAGCCCAAGAACGATCACCTCAAGCAGGTGAGGCAGATGCAGGCGAGGCAGATGCAGCTGAGGAGCTACCATCCCTAAGAACCGCTACAACCGGTGATTCCGGTTGGAGTACTCAAGTCAATGTTGCGGCGCAGGATTCTTAGTTCATAACGAATCCTGGACTCATGATACCCTAAGACGCAGTACGTTGTCTCCTGTGTCTTTTCCCTTTTCCCTTTCTTTTCTATTGCTGTTGGCGTTGGGTGGTCATGAAATTAGCGTAGGATATCCTTACTTTGTTTGTTTGTAAGTAGTAACCTTCTATAAGGACTTAACCAATGCACAGATAGCATTATCTAGTCTATCAAAAATCTCCGGTGGGTATCTGTATCGGACTTTTCTATAACTTCGTCCCTATTCTCACCTCCTCCTTACCATCCACGCCCGCCTCCGCCATCAGGCCCGTATCAAACGACTCCTCCCCATTAAAATGCCATCCCCTCTCCGCACCACCACTCAAAAAGCTACAATCCCCATTCACAACACAGTCCCACCCACCCCCAACCCCTTTGCCCCCCTCCCAATCCGGCACCGTCACTCCCGCCCTCATAACCCTCGTCCCGGGCGCCAATACCCCCTCCCACTCCCTCCCCGCCCCGCCACGCATCTCACCACCACCCCCACTCCTCACCCCCCTCCGTCGAAAAGTACTCAACCCAGCCGTGTAAACATGAAAATCCTCCTCGTTCACATCCTCCGGCATCCTCCCCGTCAGCACCCGCCCGATCGCAATCAACGGCGCCGCATGCGAGCAGATGAGAATCGCCTTGCTGGTTCTCTTTTCCGCCGGGAGGGCGGACTCGAGCTGCGTGATCTCGGCATCCACTTCGGCGATTATGGCCGCGAGCGTGGTGGCGAGCCGGGCGTGGAGTTGCGGGATGCTTTCGCCGCGAGGCGAGGTGTAGAGAATCGGCGTGCGGCGGGCTTTGTCGAGTATGAAGGGGACGGGAGTCTTTCGGGGGAGGGTCTGGATCAGGGATGTGAGGGAGGGAGGTGTCGGATGGTTGAAGAAGGTTGTTGAGCCGAACCATTCTCTGTAATATTTTTATCCCATCCCGATTCCATTAGCATTAAGTCTTCTTAACTTTTCAAAACAAAGATCAAATCAAGCCGAAAATTAAAATCAAAGAAAGATGAAAGGAAAAGAGATAAAAAAGGAAAAGTAAATACCCAAGCCCATTCTCAACCCTCACGGCGAACTCCGCCCCGTCTTCAATCTCAATCTCAACCTCGGCCTCACTACCTATATCCTTCGACGTCCCCGCCGTCTCTTTCTGTTTCCGAGCAGCATCATCCAACGCCTCAACAGAAGGCTGAATGGTCTGCAAACACCGCCAGAAAGGCGAAGAGTAGATGCGGAACGGCTTGGGGGTCACATTCTCGCTGAGGAGATGGGCGGCCAGCTCGTGCGCTTGCCGCACGCCGTGCGAGGTTAGCGTTGGGTCGGAGGGGTTGCCTGTCGGCGTGGGGAATTGCGAGCTGTATGTGCCTGTTTTGTAGTCGATGGTCCAGTTTAGGCGGTGCTGTTGTAGTTCCTTGTTGTTATTATGGGTGATGGGCGCGGTGGGGAAGGGAATGGATGAGGGTTATTAGGTTGGTGGAGAGAGCAACGTACACCGTGCCGGGTTAGGTAGATTGTGTCGAGGGGCATGGTGTAGTGAAGCCCTCAGGTTCTGGGATACTCCCAAGGTTGGATGAGGAGAGGGATAAGAGTAGAAGGGTTGAGTTGGGGTTGGAGGTACAGTAAGTACTATGAAGATGGAGAACGTTGCGGGGAATATCGGTGGTCAAGGTCAACCTCGGCCCGTGATAGGCACTCTACGTAGTAGCAGAGCGCTGAGCGGGTATCCATGATACAATGACTACGCCAAAAGAGTCAAGTACTGGCCTACGAAAGCAAAATAGTACAAATGTCCAGATATCAGGCCATAGATTAGCGAACTTGAACTATCTAGCGTCCAGCATAGGTATCATCCTAATTGATCCGCAAAATCCACAACTTCACTGCCAGGCCATTTATTTCAGGCGTCTTGGACAATAATCTAGTAGAAGAAACCAAGGAGCTTGCCAGCAACGTGCTTGCGACGAGCCTCCTCGTGGTCCATGATACCGGCGGAGGTGGTCAGAACGACGAAACCGAACTGACGAGAGGGCAGGAGCTGGACAGCCCACTGCTCGAGGTCACCGAGCTGAACGGGGTAGCGGGGGTTGATGACACCGCACTTGTTGAGACGGCCGTTGAGCTGGATGACGATCTTGCCGGAGCGGTGGTCATCGACTTCCTCGAATTCACCGATGTAGCCTGTATGAAAGTAAAAGAATTAGTGGAACTGTAGCGAAGATTTAAAAGTTGCCCAAATACGGAGAGAAAGAGAAGAAGGGAAACTTGTAAGATCTCCGCCAAGTCGTATTAGATACGACCGGCTCAATATCTCGGGAACTTAAAGGGCAAACGTCGTGTAGATTCGAAACCGTTCACCTAGTTATCATCCCGAATTTTTCTTTCTTTTCTTTCGAGATCTCACAAGCACCCCCTTATCTCCTGACTTTCCCACCTCACGGGGAGCAACATGACAAGCGGATAGACATACCGTGCTTCTGCATGACGCTCAGGAACTTGATGATGACCTTGGAGCTAGGTCTGATGAGGACCTGACGCTTTCCAGCCTTCTCGGCGTTGTTGATGGCGTTGAGCGCATCGTTGAGGACGGAAGTGCGGACCATTTTGTCGGTAGTGTGTTGACGGAGAAGACGAGATTCTCAAATCGAGCGGATTAAGACTGGAGATGAGGTATCTGTATTACGGAACACACCCCTTTCCCCGAGCGGTGTCGGGGGTTCAGGGGTGAAGAAAAAGTCAGCCACCAGTAGTCCTTAGGCGCAAAGAGTGCCCTTATGGTTGCAACAATCAAAAGGGTTCTTCAGCCCGTGCCGTAATGAGAGATGCGTATCACTTTGGATTATTCCCAGTCCCCATTGAGCTCCAAAAAGTCTTGCATTAAAGAACTTTTTTCCATTGGGCTCGTTTTCTCCGGTCGCAACTCCGGTGAATTCAGAGAAAAGGAATTCCGCAGTGATTGCTCTCCCAGACTAGCTGTGAGGCTGCAGAAGGGGGAAAAACGACGACTGGAACATACCTCGATTGATGGTACCGACGGTGTTGGATTTGAACGAGGTTGTCGAAGATCGGAGAGGTTAATAAAACTCGGGTGGAGTTGAGATTTCACCGCCGGGTGCGCGCGCTTAGGGCTTCCTGGCGTTGCCCTATCAATTATCACGTGCGTATTTATCGATAAGGTACCAATATCTGTCTCGCGCCTCGCGCCTCTTTCCTTTAACATCTCTCTTGACTTGCTGAAACTTTACCGTTTGGATTACTGATCTTTACTTATTCAAGACGTTTGTATCATTCTCTATACAGGATCTTTTGGTAGGGTAGGGTAGGGTCAGGGCGGGGTCAGATTATAATACTAGCACGTGGGTCAAATATTTCATGGCGGTGTATCTTAGGGGTTACATGAGGTCCGGGCATACATGAGACATGGGGAAGGATGCGTGAGTCTAATAATAATGGGAAGGCAAAGAGGAGGTAAAATCGGCAAAATGGTGTGAGAATGCATTGGGACATGTCACGACATGGAATAACGTCCGAAAAGCAAGAGGATACGCCCAAACTCGTGTGCGAAAGACAGGGGAGAAGTGGTAAACGTGATAGAATGGTGTAAGGGGGAGCGGACAAGGGAGTAGGGGGTATAGATGATGCTAGGCATGGGTGTGGGGAAACCTTGCCATGATAGTTGTTACGGCCGCCTGAAATATTGACTTGGCAGCTGGTCACTTCTCATGGCAACGGGCTTGAATGTGCCGGTTAGAGAACTCCAGAAGGGAGCGCTTAAAGGCGTGGGGATCTCCCGAGGCCCATTGAGGCGAGTGCCTGACCTTACGTGGGAAAGCCGATGGTAAGTCAATGCCTGACCGCAACTTTATGACATGCCACCAGTCGGCATGTTGATCTGGCGCTTAACCTGCTCACGGGCCCACCGCGCGGTGTCAATGGTGCGATGACCAAACTCTCGGTTCGTCCTGGTTTCTCGCACCAAGCCGGTGACCCACTCGTTGCGGAAGTAGTGAGCAATGGATCCGTCGGGGTATGCATCAGCGAGATCACTGGTGCTGTTAGCAGAAATCTTTGAAAGCTTCGTGATGAGTCATAACATACCCAAGCACACCCATAGAAGCCCTCATCAGTCCCTCGCTGCGGGCAGACGGGTCCTGGGAGACAAGACGCAGAAGTTCGAAGATGGGTTGAATGAATTCCTCCAGGGATTTCACTGTACGTATGTTAGTCATGGTGGAATATAGGAGAGGATACGGATGGCTAGACATACCTTCAGGCTTGCCCTTATACGCAATGAGAATACCCCCCCAAGCATCCATAATGCCTTCACGAAGAGAGATGATATAATCCAGCATCTCAATTGTGACATCTGAGCTTGCAGTCACCAGGGAGGCCTGCTTGAGAACTTGACCGACAACGACCAAGTACTTGTTGAACTCCGTTCCAATAGCCTGGGCAATATCTCCAAATGTCTCCAGGATAGCAGGCTTGAGTTGGTTCGTGGAACTCTGCAAGTTGTTCATCAGGTGGTTCATCCAGGTATCGCAATACGGCAGAATCTTCTCGTTTAGAGCGCGGGAGATGTCGCTGACCAAGCCAATGGCCATAGAGCAGAGACCTGGCTCTTCCTGGTTGGAAAGAGCGCTGTTAAGGAACTGGCTGAAAGGTTGCATGTACTTCTCAAACTCTTCCTCCAAAGCTCCAGCGATCGCGCCCACCGTGGCGAACACGACATCAGGTACGCTGGACTTGGGAGGGACAGTGGACAGAACTTGGAGCATGGAGTGCATGATGCGGTCAGCCTGGGGTTTGATATCGACCTCAAGGCGTTGAACAATAGCCTATGTCCTGTCAGTAAACCGAAATCAAACGGGTACCAAGGCTGCTTACCAAAATCACACTAACAATCCCGGTCTGCATCTCCTCCAGGGTGATACGGTCTTCAACACTGACGACTTGCTGCTGCATGGGAATAGTGTGCTCCAAGCGCTGGAGCATGACATTGGAGAGATCTGCAATCATGCTAAGGTTGTCATTAGCAGCATTCGTCACGAACGAGTTGAGAACCTCGTAACCAGCGGTTCGTAGCTGGTTGTCCGCATCTTGTCTATCAAAACGTTAGGACCGATCAAATTAAAAGGTCAATACAGTAAAAAGAACGTACCGCTCCGTAAGGGTGAGGAGCGACTTGACGCTTTCCTGGAAATATTTCGAGAGAGGGTTGGTTTGAGCGCCAATGTCGCCCGCAAAGCGGTCGGCAACGTTCATCAAAGCCCAGCAGCATGAGCTGGCAATCTTTGGGGAGCTTGCAAGGCCGTTGAAGAGGCAAGAAATAAGGGGTTTCAGGTGCACGTCAGGGTCGAGGGTTTCAGAGCAGAAGTCGCATACACGGCCAAGGGCATAGGCGGCGGAATCACGGACTTGGATGGAGCTGTCTTCCATCATGCTGACAAGAACGTGAAGGGCCTGCTTGACCAGAGGCTCCAGAACCTTAGGGTCTGGGCCATCCATGATAGCACCGAAAGCGGCCACGGCAGCATCTCGGCGGCGCCAGTCTTCATGGCGGATATTCTCTTCAACAAACGCAAGGACGGGCTGGATGACTTCGGCCTGGACGCACTGAGCATACAGCTGCAGAGCTTGGTAAGCCGCACGAGAAACGTTGTACTCATCATCACCAGCGTCTTCGTCCTGTCTGCACATCGCCTGCAGCAGAACGGGAACAACCTCGCGGCAGGCGACACGTGCGAAGCCATAGATCGGACGGACATCAGTCAAGCCCTCCGCTTGGGCCTGCGCACAGTTAGAAAACCATCAGACATGAAGTAGGATAATGGGGCATACCGCAGCGTTGTCGTCCTCAATGGCAATCTCTTCTTCGCAAACGGTGCACCAGAACTCAATAGCAAGCTTGGCCACATCTTCTTCCTCGCTCTTCATGCCCATGATACTCAGGCCAAACAGAGCCTTTTCCATGTAGAAGCTCATCTTATCGTAGTAGGCGCCCATAATACGGTTCAGGCAGCCAAAAGCGCCAGCCTGAACGCGGAGATCCTCGGCCTGCGTAGCCTCGCAGACGACCTGCATGATGTAGTTCCGTTCGCCTTCATTCTCCATGTTGGACCGCACGAAGTCTATGGAATCACTGAGAGCCTTGATGGCGGCATAACGGATGTCCATGTTTGGCTCCTCACGCCGAGCTCCCTGCACGACGGCCGTAAGGATAGCATTGGAATGCTGAGCGAGACTCTCACGGAGTTCAAGCTCCTGAGACTCACAGATGAAACCGATGGTGACCAGCGAGGACTGTTTCGTTTCATCGGAACCGTTCGCGACGTTCTGAACGAGAATTTGCAACAGATCGGGCCATTCGTTCCGGGGCAACTCCATCGCGGCGATAGAGACGATAAACTGGGCGGCGGACTGACCGGCCCGTCCATCCTTGGAGTTGAGCGTCTTGAGCGCAAGTTCCTTGACCTGCGCCTTGATTTCTGGGGTAATTTGCTGAAGCCATTTTCCTTGAACCGCAAGAAGCCTTTCCCGATCCCTGAAAGTGAAGGCGTTCTTTAGGGCGAGACCAGCAGCGGTTCTGATGTGGGACGCGGAGTTGTCATTCGCGAGCTCTTGACCTAAGGTGACGAGATATCCGGCCTACGACAAAAGGAGGGGCACAGTCAGTCTGAAGCCCCGAAATACCTTTACTTAGGAAAGGAACAAACACGCGAAAGGAAGACGACAGGGTGTAGGAACGTACAAAGTCGACCTCCGCGGCATGGAGCAACTGTTGTTCAGCGTTGGAACGAATGGCCGCATCTATATATCAGCGGAAGAAATCTGTTAGCAAGAGACATTCTCTGAAACATAGCCCTTAGGACGCTAGGAGAGGGGGGGCGGTAAGTACCTGGCGAAATGGTGCCAGCCAACACCTGAGTGACATCCATATTTATTTACGTGGACAATGAAGTCAAAATCACAAGCCAGGAAGAAGGATGGATGCAAGGAAAAAGAAAAGAAAAAGGAAAGGGGAGGGAGGGGAAGAAGGGGAGGGCAAAAAAAAAAGAAAAGAAAAGAAAAACTCCTCTCGGTTGATTAGAAGGGAAGTAAGGGAAACAGAGAAGTGGTAGCAGAGCCCAAGAAGTCCACGGCAAAAGAGTGGTGTCGTGTGGCCGGAGTAGAGGTGAGAGAGATGGGAGAATTATTCGATGGTAGTAGTTGGTTGGTGGTGTTCGGTGGTTGTTGTGAGGAGGGAAGGCGGGAGGTTGTTTTTGTGGATTATGACGACGGGAGGAGCTGGAGCTGGAGGCATGCACCACTTTTGGGTCCGTCGTAGTAGTGCAATAGTGGTGACAAAAGGGAGCACTCAGTAACCACCCAGTATACCCGTAGACGAGATATCAGCACTCTTGAAATAAACAAATTTATCCAGAGAACTGAAATCGCCTGGACTCGCAACCACCTATGGAAAATAGGAACCTCGAAAAAAGAAACGAGACAGTGTGGTCTATTTAATCTTCTTGCCTTGGCTTCCTTGAGGCTGAGACTAAAAACGACCAGGTCAGGGGACGCAGCAGGTGAAGATGAAAAGGACCAGTAATAATGCAGTCGCCGATTAAAGTGTCTAGGTATAGTAGAGAAGACGATTTCCCTTCCAGGGGACTATGAAGCATCAAATCTGCGAGACTTCTTGCTGAAGGTGAGTCCCCGGGGCGGGCTTCAATTGACACCTCCATATGACGGACGTTGAGATACAGCCTCTGATTGGCTCATCTACACCCTCTCCATCCAGATCCGGCTAGTGTGCACGTGAGTCTGAGAACACCCCACTCTCCAGGCTGTCGAACAAAGAAAACAAAAAGGATCGTCACATCTGGTAGGTTTGCTCATGAAAGAACCGGATGGATTATTCCCTGGTCTATTTCTGTCTATAGCATGGTAACCAGAGAGAATCATTTTGTTCAAACCACCTTGTTAGTTAAGAGGCTACACCAGAAAAGTTCTTCCTTTCTTCTCACTCGACCTTCATTACATTATCCTTGAATCAGTATCGGCCCATACAGCCTAGAGCATATGCCAGACTACCCACGTACTGGTAACTAACTAACTATAGATGTATCTTGTACGGCGTACCTACAGCATCTTGCTGCCTAGCGGGGCAGGCAGTGGGCTCCGACAGAAAAATTCCTCTTATCGCTTTGCTTGTTGTGGTTTTACCACTTAGGAACCCATCCCACTTCTCCAGTACCTAGTGCCCTAGCAACCGCCCACCGAAGAATCCATTCGAAAGAAAAGTTTTCCATGGGTTCGGTTTCCATTACCATCGCGAATGAGCCAATAAGTAATCAATAATGCCACTAGTTCTATTCTTCCACCTCCTCTTCTTCTTCATCGTCGCCCATCTCAGCATCCATATCTAATACCTCGTAACGCAGGCCCTCGCCGTACAGCACACAGATGGCTCGCCGGCCTGGTCGGCCATTCACGTCAATCCTTATCGGTCGAGCTTTGTGTGTGAAGCGGTGTTTGATCAATCCAGTAATGGACGGATTATGAGATGAGATGTCCACATCTGTTATCTCTGTGACGGGCTCGTGGTTTTCGAAGTCACGATAGCGGATGGAGAAAGTTGGGCGGTCATGGTCGGAGCGTGTAGGCTGGAATGGTATGTGAAGGAGGTAGGCAGAGCCCTCTGCATTCGAGACTTAGAATTAGGCTTGAGAGACGACAGAGGTTGCAGCGAGAGCACGTACCGTTGTTCGACCACAGAACCATAATCTTGTCCTCCTCTTCAACGAACTGAACTTGGCGTATCACGCCCTCTCGTAGATCGACCGCCCCAATCCTACGGGTTCGCGTCGAGCTAACGCCATTCTCGGAGACCAGAGTCAATCGGTAGATATAGACTAAATGTCGGGACTGTCAACATCTCGATGCTCGTTGAGGCAGTGGATCGGGACAGACTTACGTTGATACTTGGACGTCGTCAGTCTGCTAGCGACGTAAATCACACACTCACTCTCCTTCCAAACAGTCTGCAAAGTTCAAGTCAGCGCTGCCTCTGCCTGAGAGCTGTAAACCCACCTCGTAGCGCATGGTAATATCAAGCACGGTCCTATCGCAGTCCGGGTGTAGTGTAACGGATGCGCGGTGAAGGATGCCTCGCCGTTGAGTCAATGCAATCTGATCAAACACCTTGTCAAACTGCAATCCCAGACGTTTGGTTAGGTCGTTCATTTTGGGCATCTCGATTGGCTCCGCATCAGCGGACGCCTGGCTCTGCTGTTCGAGTAACTTCGTGAATGTATCGTAGAACGAGCGGTTATCTTCCCCAGTCGGAGCCCACTTGTCGTCCGACGTAGCAGCTGGCCTTGCAAATCCCATCATCGGCAGCTGCTGGATGAAATTTCGCAGCGCACTTTTCGTCAAAGCTCCCCGGATGTACTTCAACGTCTGTGGATACTCGACCAAATCCGTCTTTTCCATCAGCTCTTCAAGTGTCTGTGACATAGGCTCCGCACTGAGCATGTCAATTTGATGGCGAAGCCATCGAGAAAATGTATGGAATTGGGTTAGCTCCTCGTTGGTTGCGATGATGATGCGGTGGGCTAAGAGGTGTAGGCAATCGAGCGTCTCGACAATTCCGTTCAGATCTGAGGTTTCCAGCCCGAGAACCTCGCTCAGCTTCTGAAACTTCGAGAGCCCGATAAGTCGACTGAGCAGAACCTCACACCTCTCCAAGGCGGGCAGCAGACACTCATGAGTCAGTCGTCTGACGCTTTCGTAGCCAGTCGAAACAGCTTTTTCCCACCTCTTATGCCCCTGCATACCTATCAGCCCTGGAATTAAAGCACAAGAAAGAGACATACCCGCTCGCCAACAATATCCACAAGAAACTCTCGGAGCGGTTCAAAGCAATCCCCGGTCAGCACTAAATGATAAGCAGCAGTGACAAAGTCACAATGACATTTGTCCTCCAGATCTTGATTAACGCTCCGCATATACCTAGCCGGCAACTCTTGTGCGTTCTTCCACTCTAACTCTATCTGCTTCTGTACCTGACAGATGTAGCGAAGCAGATTTTGCAACTGGGTCGTTTTATGCGCAAGAAGCGAGAGATACCTTCCGGACCTCGTGATGAACCGCAAGTCAACCGTAATAAGATGTAGCGAGTCCCCGTGGGCCGCAATAAGCGCATGGGTCGAACTTAGTGGGTGAGAAGCATGCTGAAGAACAGTACACTGAGTAACACCGGCGCCGATGGACCCAGCAATCTGAAGGGACCCTATCTGGAAGCAGTCGAAGATACGCAAATGGACGGCGCCATCATCAAACCCAACCAGGAGCACATCGACCGCATCACTGGCGTTCTTACTAGCGGAGTGAAAAATCGCGTCAATGGAAGCCCGCGAGCTAAACACATCGTCGCTGTCGAACCCACAAGTCAGCATTGTACCGCCCCCGGTGCCTTTCTCTCCAAAGAAAGAGACAGAAAATCAGTAGACTCACTCCCCCCCAGTAGGCGGCAAGGTGCTCAATTTCGGCAACGAGCTCTCAACATCAAGCAAAGCCAGCTCACGCGGCAAATCCGCCTTGAGCAAAGCCGCCGCTTTAGACGGCTGCACATCCAGCGAAAGCAAATCCTCGACAGAAAGTTGCCCCGCAGACTCCTGCAGCTGCCGCTGTGCAACCTTACTATCAGTGAAATTCACCCCCCAGCCTAAACAGGTCGTTTTGACTCCAGTCTGCGATTCGCCCTGCAGCCTATGGGCCTGGTAATGATGGACTGTTTTCCCGCTGTACGCGCTGATGATCCTGATAGTAGCATCGGCGCACGCAACAGCCAATAAATGGCCTGAACATAATCAGATCAAATCAGCCTTGTGAAGAAAGAATTGAAGGGCCGAGGGCCTTGCGGAGAACCGAAGGATAATTAGAATTGGGGACCAGGGCATCGGGGCCCGTACATACCGTTTCTCTTCCATCTCAAGACTTGAATCTCCCCACTACCATCATCCTCGTCCAGGTACGGGTCGCCCTTGAAGGAGCCGCCAAAGACCTTCTGCCCGTTTATCCGGAATACACGTAATTCTTCGTCTTCCGTGACCAGGGCGATGAGGTCCATTGTCGGACAGTAAGTGAGCATCTCCGCCTTGCATTTTGCCGGAAGCGATTTTTCCCCGACTGGCGTGAGTTGCGGCTGGATTGGGGAACCATCTTCAGCCATTTTGAATATAGTTTTGTTTCTAGTCCATGATATATATTGTGGAATTGGATATCGTCGCTTATGCGAGAAGTGGGTAGGTCTTATTGGCCATGCTGATGTTTGAAGGAGCTTTGGTGAAGCGGTTGTGGATGGCAGGATTCTTGGCGTGCGGTCCGCCCTCAGGCTGTCCTTGAATGCAGGGACATTATAGACAGCTAGACTGCGTATCTCGCCTGATATTCTCTTCTCTTAATTAAGTAAAATTTGAGCCTTGAGTGTGCTATATAAGTGTTCATTTGAATGATAATGTCTTCGCTAATTTAAACAAATGTTCCTGAAAGATCCTACTCCGGCGCAATGCTAAATCCAACGCTATATCCAAATCAAATGCAATATTACCCTACAGTTCTGGAACATCTCCAGACTGTATCATGTTTTTCAAGTAACTAAGCTCATCCATCATCTCCTTCATCGTGGCGGACTGCGACATCAATGCGCCAGTGCTGAGATGGCTATCATCCGCAGGCGCACGGTTCTTGTCACCAGACATGGCATCCTGAACGCTATCAGGAAATCGGAGGGTAGACGCGTCGGGGCTTGTCAAGCCAAGACCTTTCAATTCCATTGATTCGAAGAATGCCGCGTGTCGCTTGGGATTGCTCTCGAGGGGATCCTCTCCTTCTTCGTCGATGTAGAGGCCAGGGATGTTCAGATCCGACGGGGATAAAGTAATCGTAAGACGGGGAGCAGGTAGGTCAAATCGTGGAGAATCCTCTGAGTAAGCAGGGGATGGCTTTGAACCCACGGTCAGATCTGGTGTGTCCGGGTCGCTACCCTCAATGCGGGCAGAGGTGTCAGATAACCGAGAGAACTCCGTCGCCGGCATGGCGGGAGAATCCTCCTGCTTCTCGTCTAAAGTAGACGAGGATGTCATTGATTCGGGGGAGACCAAGTCAGTATCAGTACTCCACTCTGAGAAACGGCTTTTTTCGCATGAAGCTTCCTCGTGAACAGATTCCGGTTCGGTGAAATCAGAGAAACGGCTGGCCAAAACTTCCATGTCTAAGTCTCTTTCACGGGCCTCGAGATCGCGCAGTGCCTCATCCATGACCGACGAGGGTGAGTTCGGTAGAGTGGGGAGTCGCTTTTCGACGACAGTGAATGGTGTTGGTGTAATGGTCTCATCAGGGTCCGATGTGTGACCTGGTGGTCTTCTAAGCATAGAAGGTGTAGATGGAGTAGAAAGGGTCCTTTTCACGCTGTGGGAAAATGCGGCCAGACTATCGGCATGGTCTTGGGCGCCTAAGGCCGGCATCGGCCTCAGACACAAGCCATTTTTGGGCGTGGAGGCACCCGGCGCCTTCGAATTCAGGGCACGGCGTTCTTGGATAGACAGAGAGACGGAGTCATGGGTTTCCGCAGATACAGGTCGCCTAAATGGAAGACCGTCCCCATGACTGCACTCAATGTTGATGCGAGGAGTGCGCATATAGCTCTCGTTCGAGTGACTTCTAACATGGAGGCGATCGTCCTGCTGAGGCCGCGCGCTCCTGTCCTCGCCCGCCAGAATGCCTCGACCTATCTCAGCCACAGGAGAGATACTAGGCGTAGAAGTGTTCCATTGACGGAAAGCAGCGCGCAGACCCTTCGATCGTGGTGGAGATACGGAACGAGCTGGCTTATCCTCAGCGCGCGAGTGCTTGATTTTGGGCAGTCTTGGGCCCGGCTGGGAAGCACTCCTGCTGATCGCTCCTAGCGGCGAGGTGGAGAAAGGCCAATTAGGTGTTGGCAGGTGCTGCTGCGAGGGAGAGGTGCGCAGGCGCGGCTTTGGCTTGGGTGGTTCCCGGGGGTTCATGTACTTGTCTTCGGGATTCATTGTCTGTTCGGTTGTCTGGGTACTTGGGCTCCTTGCCCGGGAGTGGGTGGTGAGCGTATCAGGAAGAATTATGGGAACATGGAGAACATTGACAAGTTGGCCTGGTAGGAATGGACAGTGCGTAGTCACGGGCTCCGCATCGTTGAAATACTCAACATCGTCATCCAACAGATACTGTGCGCGTAATTAGTAACTGGGCTCCACGGAAAGGCGAAGGTTACGAACATAGTACCAGTAGGTGCTGCCCATCTTCAGGCCACCGGAGCGGGCAGGACCCGCATTATTCGGTATTCCGTCGAACGTTATATCCGTGAACGTGTGGCAACCACGCCAATGGCCAGACCCCACACGTTTATCCCTTTCCATGGCATATGGTTTCGAAAAGTTATCCCATGAGCCCAATAATTGTACAGAACGGACATGCGGGCTTGTGCAGCTGCAACAAGGAACGTTAGCACCCACACTGCTGTAAACCAATGAAGGGAGTACTCACAGCAAAAAGGTCATCAACGTGGTAGAGGCCATGGTCGATTATAATAAGAGCTAAGAAATGCGATACAGAACGATTCGCTAGTACAGACGAAAGGGAGTGGAAAGTCGCGGGGAGTTATTAATGAGCGAACCCAGCGCAAGCACAGTATATATAACCCGACACTGAGAATGAGTGTTGCCCAAGACCAGCTTGGAGAATGAATGAAAGGAAAAGGGAAAGGAAAGAAAAAGGAAAGACGCCTTGACGGCTAGGAATTCAGCCTGTCGAAAGTGAACTGTCTCTGAGACTGAAAAGAAAAGATTCCGAAGCAAGCAGCTGGGCCAGCGCAGCCTGGCCGACAGGAAGATATAAGACTCGAAGATCCAGGCCACGCTTGACAAAAATAACAACAAACACCAGCGAAAGGGGCCAGAACGATCCGAAACCAACAATTGAGAACCAAGTTCTGGAAGCTAACGATTCAGTAGACGCGGTGATGCAGGGATATGATATTTGGACGACCCCGACGTTCGTTCGCGGGCGAGGGCGAAAAAAGCTGAGGGCCAATGGGTGAGGGTGCAGGGCTGCCTGTAAGCGCCGACGCTGCGGATATAACACCAAGGAGGAGCAACGATTCGAGGGCGAGAGCGAGAGTCGGCGCTTGCTGCAGGAGTGGAATGTTTCGAAGCTGTTGTCGTGAGCGTTTTCATACGTGGCGCGGTTGAGTGAAGAGGTGCGTGTCAATGTTATAACCAGGTTTGATCGACGATGGAGGAAGCTGAGGAGGATCGGAGACGGCTCGGAATTTGAAAACGAGGAATGAGTTCGATGGAGTGTCGATCAAACGAGTCATTGACTGGATCGTCATTCGTCAATAAAGAGCCCGAGGGAAAAAAAGATTGCGTTAGTGAGAAGACAAATACATAGTATACTCGATCCATCACGGCGCAATCAGATACCCGGGGACTAGACATGACTCGCGAGCTGAAGACTCAATAACTGAAGCCGGATCAACGAAAGCAGCGCGAGATGGGCGCCATGCATGGTTCCTGGACTAGTGTATCCGTGTCTGGGGACGTAGACAGTATCTACTGGAGCCATTATCATTAGCTCAGTTCCTGAGCGCTTACAAGTGGAGCGATTGTAATTTGTGAGGAAACACAGACTTCCAAGGTTGATGAGCCCTTACGTCGGCGTGAGCACACAATTGTGGCTGAGTCTGAGGTTGGTTTCCAGGAAAACAGGGAGGGAGTCGGGAGCTCTGAAGCTGAGAGGAGACGATCATGGAAAATCATGAGAAAGATAGGTACGTAGTTAAGTCCCTCCCTTTTCCCACCGATTGGCGGTATCTTCAGAGCTTCATCAAACGAGCCAGGGTCAGGATGATCAGGTTGAAAGCTGAGACTGCCGAGCGGCGCTAGGACTGGCCGGAGATCCTCTTCTCATAAACCAGGAACTATTCTGGACTTGGCCAATCACATCCTCTGCAGCTGGCCACAATCGAAGTGGGAATTTCCCCTGGTGCGAATAATCTTTTGGGCCAGTGGGATCACAATATCACGATTTGTATACCTACCGACCCATGGACGGCGAATTAGTTACTACATACTACTATAGACTGGAGAAATAACCGGGGGGGAAATATTATTGTTTCAGGATGATTTCAAATTCTCAGCAATATAATTGGCTGTCAAGTTGACGTCTTTTGGAATTAATTTCAACGTCGTTAGCAACGATTTACCTGTCGTTGTTGGTCCAGCGCTTACTGCAACGTCTTCGGATCATCCATGGCTCGGGAGACTCGAGAAAGAGAGCAATGGACACATCACATTCTGAACAGCTTTTTCCCACACAAAAAAAAAGAAAGAAAATAAGAAAAAAGGAAGCTGTAGGTGCTTCAGATAACCGCCCATAACACAGTGAAACACAGAATGAAGAGAGAAATCAATAATGCAGCCTATGCACGCGAAGCCTCTGCCTTATCATATTTCTTGTTCACCGCACCAAGAACACACTTGAGTATCCCCTCCGCATTCAACACCGCCCCATGCTTTCCCTTCCAAGGCACCGTATCAACGATATCCCTAATTCCCTCGAAGCTCCTGCGCCGCACAAGCTCATCATCCAGAGTCTGCAGGTAGTCCTTCGCCTGCCGGTCATCGCCCACCTGGAAGAACTGAATGCCCACCTGCCACGGCACAGCCTGGATGCTAGGGCTGTCCAGCTGCTTGGCAACACCAACGATGACTGACTCCGCATCGTCCGTGAACACGCCGTCCGTGATGACAATGACGTTCAGCGGCTTGAGCTCCGACTCGCGCCCCGTAGAGGCCAAGCGCGTCAGCTCACGCATGTAAGGTGTTAGGATCTGATGCAGACGGGTCCCGACGGGGGTGGCGCCGGTCGGGGAGACGGATTTGAAGATCTCGCGCACGCCCGCGGCGTCAGTGACGTTCTTGTATCCGCCTGCTGCGCCTTGTCCGCGGGTGGAGTGGTGGTTCCGGTGGTTCAGGAAGTAGATGTCGATGCCGTCGGAGTCGTAGTGGGTGCAGATGGGGGCGATGGCGGCGATGGCGCTTTCGGCTTCGCTCCAGCGCTTGCCGCGCATGCTGGTGCTGTCGTCGACGAGGAAGATGGTGTCGAAGGTGCTGAGGAAGGAGTATGCGGTGTCGTTGGGGCTGATGCCAGTGGAGCTGGAGCTGGTCGCAACGGGCGCAGCGGTGTTGCTGGTGCTAGAGTATGGTGGTGGAGACCATATGTCTGCGCCGCTGTCCCCGTGGGTTGCCCGAGGTGCTTCCTGGTAAGGCTGAGGCGCCACGTGGGATTGCAGGGATTTGGAGGCTGGTTCTGGTGGTGCGATGGACCTGCGCTGGGCAGGTACCATGCGCTGAGTATCATGCGAAGAGTGACAGTTGCCCATATTGACGGTGATGGTGCTTTGAGACCTGGTCCCAGATGTGGAGGAGGATGAAGAAAAGAGTCTTTGGATGAGGGGCATGGGGAGAGTATGTTGCTTAAGTGAGAAAGTGGCAAACAGAAAGTTTCTATTGAGTCAACCCTTCAGTATGCTCTGAGTGAACCGTGAACGTTAAGAAGTTGAGCTTGCCTTAGGCTCGATATCTCATACTGTATTTATATATCTTCACAAGGCTCACCGGGCAGCCCTATTGTTCAGCCTTGACTGTTCGGCTGTTCAAACAAGTCTCAGGCCATTCAAAAAGATCAATATCCACTAACAATCTGATAATGAAGACCATGCATGGATCATGGAAAAGAATACCTAAAGAGGACAAGGCTTTGAAAGACAGAAACCTAATTACTGGTTTTGAACTTAGCAACTGTTGGGTGACACAAAAACGCCCAGGCTGAATTGGGGCTGAGCAATCTGCGATCAGACTTCCGCGCTTATTGACTTTGCCAGTCTTAAAGAACCTGAATGAGCTACCGGAGAATATTTGAATAGAATTCAGCCTTGTCTGCCTCAGTCAGAATAGTCGTGTGTGACTGAACCTAGGCTGGGTCATCCAACCTTGACAACTTAGATGAATGAATTTGACTCCTTAGACAATAAATAACCCGACTCCTTGGCTGGTCATAAATAACTCCGACCTTACCCATGTCCCTAGGTATCTCATGATGTAAAACCTTCCAGCACAGCCCCATCCGGTCCCGGTTCCAATATACTGCAATATATACTAAACTCTAACTACCTATACGGAGTAGATACCCGCACTCCAGTTAGGCGAAAATGCTCCACGTTCCGACCAAAACTCGATTATGAATACTTCCGTCTCCCGTAGCCCGGAAGAGAACTCCGGACTCGGTCTCATCCAAGCCCTCAAAGACCCCCGCTTCTGTCTCCAGAACCTCAATCAAAGCCAAGGCCTGGTCAATGCCAATATTGTGCCCGATGAGCCTCAGACAGTGCCGGGTCCATTCACGCAGCGGGTGGTCTTTTGGCTCTGTACCCCCGGCTAGTGTCAATGGCCAGAGGAGAAGCATTCCGCCGACGTAGCAGTAATTGGTGGGAACGGCAAACTCGGCCGCCGGCGAACCTTCCACACCAAGGTGGAACGCTGCACTCGCGCAAATGTCACCCGCTAGTTCGCGTGTCACATTGCGGATCCGGGCGCAGTGGTTCTGCAGCTCTTTGGACATGGCCATGGTCGGAGAGGCGGCGGAAAGTCGACGGAGACAACTTAGAATGATCTCACAAACGACTATCCGTGAGCAGCGGTACTGGTTCCATGTATGACAGATCCAGAGATCGGTGTAGACGTGGTATTGCTTGTTGTATGGGAATGGTTTATTACCGAATATCCTGACCCATTGCTCTACTGACGAGCACTCATAGGTTGTATAAAGAAAGTCAGGCGGACCGGCTGCGACCCAAGCAAGCAGTTCTGCTTCAATCGCGTATGCGCGGGACAGTATTTCGTTTGCGTCTGTCAAAACCCTTGTGTTAATGTCCGCTCGCAGATTGGAGAGCCTCCCGGCAATGCATATCAGTCGATCACAGTATGCGTCTATCTGGGGTCGAAGATACATCGCGATCTTGGTGCACTCTAATAGCGACTGGGGCACGCGCATTCCTCGTTGAAGGCAGCTGATGATCTATTTTTCTAGTCAGCCCCGTCCACGGCCGAAGATAGTATGAACATACGATCTGGAACCTTAGCTGGACGAAAAGCTTCAGACCGTCCTCACTCTGAAGCTGTTCTGGCCCGCGTAACTCTAGCAATGTGGCTGCTCCGTATATATGGTTCGTCCACTTCTCGATACTCTTTATGGAGCGACTGGTGATGACCTAGAAGATACCAACATTAGCTCTGGCACGCCACCGGGGGGGGGAGGGGAAGCGAATCTTACCTCGAATATAGCCAGCAGTAATACTGCTGACAGTGTCTGGTTGGCTCTCGACTCTTTCTCATTACAGACAGCCCTAACTAAAAGCTTAAGCGCGTGGCCATACTCCTGCGCGGCGGCTATCTTTAGTTCTTCGGATCGTCGGACACGCGAAAGCATGGCCGTCCCCACAGAGACAAGCGCCGCCATCTGTGCCTGTTCGCTCAAGGTTGCGCTTGGATGCCCCGGCGACTTGGGCTCCCAGTTCATCATGAAGATCGCCCCCGGCCATACATTATGCCGGAGGAAGTAGTTGACGGCTTCATCTACAGTCAGCTGCCATGAGGGCTGTACCTTGCAGGGCTTGTACGTAAGCTCTTGTTGGTGTAATTGCTCTTCGTTGATAAGCTGCACTTCCTCCAAGTCGTCGAAGCTGGTTATGTCACTGCCGAAGTTCACCGACGGTGACGTTGTCGAGGGACTCGCCTTCCCTGCGGATGATGCGACGCCCGGGCTGTTAGTGCTGCTGCTGTGCGACCCCGGCACGGGGGTCGATTTCCTGGCCGCGGCCTTTTTGGTCCGTCGACCCGATGAGCCAGTCTTTGCTTTTCGGACCACTTGCTGGCTTTCATCCCGAAACATCAGTGACAGTTCATCTCGGTAGCCAGGACAGACCCGGTTTCCCTTTGCGCACTGAGAGCAGGTCGGCCGGCCCTGATCGCATCGGATCTTGCGGGATCGGCATTCGCCGCATCCTTTACTTGGTTTGCCGCAGAAGACCATATCGATCCGGGGGATAGCGGGGCCTTTGCGCGAGATCCGCCAGGGGATTCAGGGTGGGAAGCACAAGGAGCCGGTGCGACGTAGCACGATGCAGAACTTAGAAGGGCAAGTTGAGAGAGATTAAAGTATTGCAGGAAAGGGTAAGCACTGCGAACCACTGATGTTTTAGCCGGCGGCACTAGTCAGTTTCTGCGAGACTGTGCTCGAAGATCGGCCGAGAGACTTCACCGAGCGAGCGGCTGTCAAGACTGCGCTCTCTCAAGAGTCAAAGCAACAACCGGACTAAAGTTCTCCCTCTGAGTCAGGTAGAGTGAGAAAGAAGCAAAATATTGGACTTCAAAGAAACATCGTCTGGAGACTCGGGTTTTCGGTGTTTGATTGGTACCTGAGGCGGAGAAGACAAGCGTCCCCTGAGTCAACGTGAGCCGCCCAAATCCTTGCCACAATCACAAGCGCTGGCGTCACTGGTAAGAGGGGCAAATAATGGATTATTATTATTATACATATGCGTGGACACCTTAACAAGATGCCGATATACAAGCAGTGAGGACAGATCTATGATGGAAAAGTTCGACAAGGTTGATTATTGCTAGGGTGAAGGACCTAAGGTACGTGTCGAGGTTCCTCGGCTGGAGAGAATTGGAAGGTGGAGGTGAAATGCGGGGTAAACTTGGAACGGAAATGAGACCAGACTGAGGTGCAGTGGCAGACGGGACCGACTCTCTTATTATTATTCCGGCTTCAACCTCAGACGTCAGAATCCTCTCTCTACCTTAGTGGTTCGTATTCTTCAGGAATCTCAGGCCATTCATCGAGCCCGTCCAGAATCGCCATCGACATGCCTCCACTCATATGCACCTGGATATGACAATGGAGCAGGAAAGCTCCAGGGTTGGCAACGTGATACCGGATTGCTAGCCATGTTGGGCCGGTCGCAGCTGGAAGGGTCGCAAAGGTGTCCCGGATATGGGGGGTTTTGAAGTTGAAGCTCTCGGGAATATGCTGCATTGCTTCCGCCACAGAGGAGTACTTCCATTTACCCTGGCCTTGGCCGATTACGAAGAACTTGTTGGAGTGCTTGTGGAATGGATGAGGAGGCTGGAGGGGGTTGGCCACGTCAAACACGATATCAACCCATGTCCCGTTGCGAGTGCCGATTGTGAAGTTCTTCTTGCTCGTTTCAGGATAAAAAAGGAGTGGCGACGCCTCTTCCAGGGCAAGAGGGTAGCTTGAGTTGCCCAACGTCCACAGATATGACCGGTTGGTACGGGTAACTTTCAGTACGTGAGTCTGAGCGACATCTACCTCGGCCACATCCAGAGGAGGAAACGGCACGAGGGTCGACTCGTTGAGGATAGTGTATTTGGGTGAGGTGGGCACTCCAGTAATGTCAATCGATGGCACCGAGGACCGCTGATGCACTGGAGCGTGGGTGTATGTCATCAACGCGGTGCCGTTGAGGATTTGATTGACCCCGGAATTCGCAAAGCGAATGGTATAGTCCCCTGCTGGTTTATCCAGCTTGACCAGGACCGAATATCGTGCTCCATTTGTAATGGTCATCGCGTCCACTAACGCCGGTTCGACGTACTGCCCGTCGACCGCATAAACATACATAGGATGTTCGTCAATTGAAAAAGTGATCGATGAGACGGTCGCAGCACTGATAAAATCATAGCTAACAAATTGGTCGTCGGGGTTCACGAAGAGCTGCTCTACTGAGCCTTCAGATGGGGTACACCCGGAAAAGACGGTTGGTGGAATGGCGCTGATATTGTGCGGAAAGGTCCCCTGGGCTACTACATTTGTTGGTGGAATGCACCTGTGAAATAGTCAGTTAGTCTCAACCAACACACGCTAGAATAGGGCGAAGTGGCCATACCCTATATCAGTCAGGGTCTGGTTCCCCAAAAGACCCCTTTGCGCAGCAGTGGTAAATTGGTTGAGCGTTTGCCGTGGCAGGCAGCTGACGGACCCCTTGCCATTCACCAAAAGAGCATTCATACATATTGCGTCACGTCCCATGGCTACCTCTGCATTCCATAATTCCTCCGAGGTGAGCTTACGCACATCCGACAAGATTATTGGGGTTGATTTGCGTTCAGCCTCCTCCATAGCTTCCAGATCACATTCAGCCTCAGCAATCAATGCAAAGGGCTTCTCAATCGTGGTATCAGGCAGGATGTGAATTGATCCGTAGAGACCATCTTCTTGCTGGCCGCGGTTGTGGGCGTGGTAGAAGTGGCTTCCATAGTTTGTTGCTCGCCATTTGTATAGGAAGGATTCTCCGGGTTCGATGGGTCTTTGCGAGACGCCAGGTGTGCCGTCGGACCAAGGTGTTTCGTACTGCTCAATTCCTACGCGCAGAGACGTCAGAGTTCAGATTGATATAGATGTTTTGAATTGGAGGTCATACCATGGAAATGAATAGTCTTAGAGAACGGCATTTCGTTAACGACGAGAAATTCAACATCGTCCCCTTGCTTCAGCTCCAGGGGTGGAGCTGGAAATTGGCCATTGGCAAGGATCATTTTCCGCGGGATGCCCGCAGGTTGCCAGTCCTCCCATGTCAGCGTGACTTGAAACGAAACTGTGTTCCCGGTGGCCTTGACACTTTCGCCATAGCCACAGGTGGAGGAGATTTGGGA
Source organism: Aspergillus egyptiacus (assembly GCA_025688805.1). Taxonomy (NCBI): domain Eukaryota; kingdom Fungi; phylum Ascomycota; class Eurotiomycetes; order Eurotiales; family Aspergillaceae; genus Aspergillus; species Aspergillus egyptiacus. The sequence goes on along the minus strand of MU628476.1, from coordinate 33,923 downwards.
GAGCAGAAGGGCTGGTAAAGCCAAGCCATGGCGAAGGAACCTCATGCTGCAAGAAGTCCAAGCAACCGGACTGGAATACTGTAAGCTGAAAGCCTACTCTCCAGAAGGGCGATTTGTTATTATTATTTCAAGCCCCTGAGGCTGACATCGCATGGATAATTTTGAGCGATTTGTTTGCTATTATAAATCAGCAACGCCGCCAGGCTTCGTAGATCCGCGGCAGTGCTGTTGGACCCATAGCCCTGCATACCTGAGATCTCTGACTCCTGACTCTGAGTTCACTGTCCAGTCGAGTCATGACTGCTGATCCGTAAACTAGACCATTAGTAGTAGTCGCTGAGGGAAGCCAAGAGCAAGGGTTCTGTTCATCGAATCTCCTCCCACCAATCAAGGGAGCCGTAACGACTCCATCTGGGAATAAAGCACACGATGATCACGATCCAATGTAGCCAAGCCCCTAGCGCCGGATTTATGTAAGGCTGTGTCGGCGTCCGCAATCAGACAGCAGCTTGTCGTGGCGATGTCACGATCAATTTTTTGTTGTTGGGTTACTATCGCCCTATCCCGACTCTGTAGCAGCCTCAGGTTTGAAAAGAGTAACGCCGTGGGCTTCTAGAATAATCCCGGTGCTGTCTTCCATGCTGGTTCTAAGTTCAGTGGGTCTGAACAGAGGCTGAAGTTTTCTGAACCCAACGAGTCAGAGAACAGGTGGGTATGGACCTGGGAGTCTCTCGGACACGAACAGATCGTGAGCGCCGAACATTGTGCAAAGAGAGTTAGGAAATTTCGAAGAATTGAAGCAGTCTGGCAATAATAAGGAATGCCGCGTGGCCGCCAGAGACAGAGAGGTGGGAAGCAAAATCGGTGATGCATGTAGTCGGTTGAGGCAACTTGCGCTGAAGTCGGGTTGAGGTTGCTGAGCTGGAGGATAACAGACCCACAGGGGAGCTGATCAGTAGTGAATTGAAGCTGGGTTTAGTAAAACTACCTTAGTACTAGTCTAGGCGGAGCTTCCGTGGGACCAGCTTTTCCTTCGGGAGTCCGCGGGAAAATCTATCCCCTGTGCAGTTTTGTCGTATGTAAAGATTTACTGTGGCCCAATTATTATCGCTGAATACCTGTATAAGCTGCCCCTGGCTGAGAACAGGATACTGAACCAGAGAACCTGTAAACCGTACAAGGCCACATCGCCGCTTTTCAAGAAACGAGGTTGAATCCGCTACGAGATGAGTGCCATTGATTACTTTAAATAGTAAGTAAACTAAGAGGAGAGCTTGTGACAAGGCTTTTAAACTTACCAGCAAGTCTTTTTTAGTGGAAGCAAAGATAACTGGCAGAAAGGGTATTGTTTGTGCAGACTATTAAGAAGCCATGCAAAATCACTATATCATCAAACAACTGTACTTCCTCTACGGCTGATTTCAAGCTTGCTTGACTTACTTCTCAACTCCACCCAGCCTCGTTTCAAAAGCACATGGATATATTAAGACTTGAAGACAGAACTAACTAACTGCGCTCAACGCCAAGACGCCTCATTCAAAGCTCTCTCTGGAGAGGAAACGCAAAACGAATTCAGATATTAAGGTAATGCAAGCTCGTGATGAAGCCCTCGCCCAGGATAGCAACTTGAGGCTCTTGACAGTCCCGATGAGCGTGTCAGACTTCTTCCCGAGAGAAACAGGAATCAAGCGCTACTGACAACGAACCAGGCTTCTTTCTCCTTAACCTTAGGCTCTTCATCAACGGCAGCTTTCTGGTTTGGGAAGAACTCAGGTGCCTCGGGACGAAGCTTGTTGTTCTGGAATAGAGGCTTGCCTTCCAGCTCGCTTGTGTTCTCCTGCTTCCATCTCAGTTCCGATTCAAGATGCACACCCGGTTCGAAACGAGGTGGTTGGTAGACCTGTTATCAAGCAAGCATGGTCAGCAGGCCATCGCTGTCTCTCTGCGGTAGTTGTCTTACCTGATGGGATCCTGGGAAGCGAAACTCGTTCAGGAACAATCTGTCCTGGCACTCCTGATACCCATGGTCTGGTGACCTTCTGAACTGATTATTGAAGCCCCTGTCCATGATGTAGGGCATAGGAGGGTTCTACGGCTCTGGACCGTGTAACTCGTAGAAGACAGCCGGAGGAGGCTCGTCAAAGTGCCTCAACGGAGGGCCGTGAAAGCTGGGAACCGGTCGCCCAGGACGAGGTTGCAAGCCCCAGTAATGAGGAGGAGGACCATAGCTGAGCCGTGCGCCGGGGAAGTGGCCCATGTTTTGCGGCGCGTTGAAGGGAGTGGGCGGATGTCGCGGACCATAGTTCTTCTTTTTCTTCGACTGGGGAGGTCCACTGAAGGGGGCACCGCTCTGTTCAATCTCGAATTAGAGGCTGAGAGAAGACAATCCCACTTGAGATCTCAGATGAGAGATCGCCGGTCAGTACATCTCTGACAGGAGCTTACCGAACTTCTCTGGTATCTGTGGTGTCCCATAGCTCTTTGTTTTGGCGGGCACTAAGTTGGAGTTGAGGAAGGTGGAAGAGGGAGCTGGAGCTGGAGGGAGGACTGTGCTGCAGTTGCTGAAGTCGCGAAGTACCTTAAGGTAGGTAACTTGTCTTACCTAGAGAACACAGATACCTAGGTAGGTACGCCTGTCGCTAATAGTAGTAGTAGTAGTGTCGTAGGACGGGAATGTCGTTTCAAGACAACATTAGAAACCGAGAGGCTGGAGACTGAGAATTTAAGTAGCAGGCAGTGTTGTCTTCCAAGTTCAGTGTAGATAGATAGTGGCTGCTAAAGTGGCTGGCATTTGCTTTGTGAGTACTATTTGGGTTCACGCCCCAGGTTTCACCCATATGGTGAGGCGAGTTTAAAGGGCAAAGGAGCCTTATCTTTAGATACTTTCTCTCCATGGTTGATGCGTGTCTACAAAGAAAATCATAGATCCAACCATATAGCTATTGAGGGATAGATGCAGCGCACGTCAAACAGCACCTGCAGCAGTTGAAGCTTGCAGCGGTCTTCTGCAGCGGGCTTAGAACAACTCTGAAAGTAAGCCCAAACGAAGAACAGAGGTACTACTAGTAGGTGTCTACGAAGCTGGCCCATGACAGACATTTTGATTGAGAGCTACCTAGAAGCTAACTAAGGTCGTCGCTTCCGTCTCTTCTTCCCTTCTCTCTCTCTTTTTTTTGGAGATTTCTTTTGTTTTCCGTCTTTTGTTTTTGTCTTCTTTGTCACCATTATTGTGTGGTGATGGTCAGCAATCGACAAAACGCAACCAACTAAAGAAACACACAGAGAAAGGAATCTGGATCCCAACACCGTTCACAATTGCCTTCTCCATTCCCCCGATAGGAATTGGCCACCGCCGAATGAAATAAGCAAAAAGTAAAGAAAATATGAGATGCGTCGATCAATTTTTTTTGTGGGGGTTTCGTTGAGATGGAACAGATATGAAAAACGAAAGTAAGAAAGAAAAAAACTGCCGACTGGACGTAAGAAAGAGAGAAACTGATGAGCTTGAATCAAAAAAAGGCGAATGAGTGAGTTGTATCTCACTTCGTGAGTGATTCGGTCCGACGAAGATTAGTCCATGTGAGCTTGCGACGAGTCTCGCTCCTAATCCTCTTTAAGTTGAGCCTGGACTTCGGCAAGTGTGGTGTTCAGGAGATCCTCGGCGACCTTCCGATCCATGCGCTTTTCCTTTGCCAGTGCCTCAACCTCCAAAGCGACCTTCTCTACGCTCTGGTAGTCGCCTAGTTGCTGCTGCAGGGTAAGAGCAAGCTAAGAGTCATTGTTAGTTCACGGTAATCTCGATCCAAGAAGGCCAGGGAAAACCCTTACGCGAATGTGTCTATCCCTCTCTTGTGGTGTGGCCGCCTCTCCGACCTTCTCGCAGAGTGTCTCCAGACAGCGGCGAACAGCCTCAACATTCTTAGGCACACCGTCAGTCAACCCATCCACAGTCATCACTGCTTTGTCGGACAAAGAAACGGGGAGATCATCGCTCTTATCCTGAGACGAGAGCGCCAACAAGCTACCAGCTGTACGTTTAGAGCCCTGATTTACACGCAGAGGACTGCCGGTCGACGCGGTCCGCACATGAGGTCTGCGTGAATGAGCATCCGGAGTGCTCAATGATCTGGTACCAGAGGTAGCCTTTGTGCGAGTAGACTTGGTGGGTCGAGCGAACGAAGGGAAGTCACTTTCAGGATCTTGATGTGGAGGAGCCAGTAGACGGGGGAACGCCGGAGTCGGTGTTGCGGGCGATTTGTCTGCGCTCTTAGGGTTACGGGAGGCCTTGCCCCAGCCAACACCCGCAGATAACCTGGTCTTGGTCTTGGAGCTTTTCGCAAGAGTATTATGAACGGGGTTCGCCTTTTTAGTATCTTGCTTATCAGATATAGCGTAGTTCTCTTTCGTGTGCTCCGAGACTTGGATATCTTCTTTTCTTGAATGCTCCTTTTCAGTGGCGCCGGATCGGGATTTGAAGATATTTCGGAAACCGCCCAGAAAGTGATTGCTTTTAGACTCAGGCAGCTTTGGTTTGTCATCACTCTGGAAGACCGGCTCTTGGACAGTGTCTAAGGGCACAAAATCACTGAAGGTGACATTTCGTCTCAAACCCGTACCAGATTTGGATGGCTCTTCCCAGGGAGCCACTTCGGGATCGTGCTCCAGTTCCTGACTACTTGGAAACTCGGACAGGGCTCGGAGTGAAGAGGTCCGGGGAGGATGCGGATGGATAGTGACCCCTTTCACAACAGTCTCAGGCGCCGGAGTGGTTTCTGACTCCTGATTGCATGGCGTGCTTTTCTGTTCAGGCGTGGCCTTAACATTACCTGGAGTTACAGACCCAGCGGCCTTGCTCGAAACTCCGGACACTTTGCTTCCAGGACTGGGGAAATACTGATCTGGTATTCTCGGAACCACCGGCGCTTCCTCAGACTGACTCCTGGAGACGGGAGAGAACAGACTAGTAAGACTAGGCTTTCCGACGGGCTTCCGTGATATTGACATCTCTTTTCCACTGAAATCCCTCCTGGAAATGCTGTCGAGAGAAGCTTGAGGACGACAGAGGTTTCGCGCAATGGGGGTGTTACCAATGCTGCTCTTGGAATCCGGAGTTCGGTCTTTCGGAGTGCCTGGGAAGAGTTTCTCCTTGATCTTGACAGGAATGGTTTTTCGCGAGGCAGTATCTTCGCACTGTTCTTGGCCTTCTTTGCCCATTATAAGGTTTTCAGCTGAGGAAGCAACCCTCAGAGTAGGCCCCGGAGTGCTGCGACCGGGAATCTTGAATGTGCGTGAGCGGTATTCGCCAGTGAAGACCGTTGCTGGCCTTTCAGGCTCCTCTCCATCCCCGAAATCCCAGCTGCTGACCGACGACGAGGAATCTGGTGGAGGGGCTAAGTCTGCCGTTGGCTCGGTTCCTTTGAGTGGCTCGAACACGGCCTCGCTACCCTGCTCCTCACAAGGTCGAGGACGTGGCCCGCGAGGTTTTTCATTAACTCGAATTCCACTAGCCGGGGTCTCATTCTGTTTTACCGAGACAGCAGTGGGCAGTTGCTCCGCGCTATGTCTATGAGCCGCAGTAGGGATAGAGCTGCGCAGCTCGGGAGCCCCCCGTGCCTCTTTCTGGGAAGAGATGTTTGCTGCCCTTTTAAAGCCGGTTGCACGAGGAATGCGTGAACCAAGTGAGTCTGCCTTTCCAACTGGCGAGGGTTCAGACACAGCGGTTTTCAGTCCGTCGTTTCTCTGCATCACACCGCTATCCTGAGAATCTCCTTTTATAGTGTCAGCTAGGAATAGCAGCAAAAGGATTTGGTGAGTCTTACCGTGTTGATTCTGGGTGGAAGAGGTTTCGGAGACTGGGTTGGAGTGGAGGGGTTGATTTGCGATTCCTGCTGATGAGTATTTAGCACTTAAGGCCGTTTGCGAAAGAGACTACCTTTTAACATGGTAGCAGTTGGGTAGAGAACTGGGAGTCACCTTTGTGGGAGTGATCTGGAGATTTGCGAGGACCGTCATCAGTTCTTCCAGAATGTGCACCTCCCGAGCAACTGGAGATGGGCGCGTGCCCTGGAGAGTCTCCTGAAGAGCCCATCTTGTTGGATATCCCGAAGTCCTTGAAGGTGCGAAGGTCTGATGTAAGTCAAAGGAGTGGTGGGTATTGGGGGATGGAGTGGAAAGTGTTGAAAGGGAGTCAGAAAGTTCCTTCACAGCTTTGTCGTGTTGCCGAGAAATAATGCATGTCGTTGCCTGCTTGTCGCCATTGCTGTCGAGCGAATTTTCGTGAGTCCAATCAGTCTCGGCAGGAAAGTAAAGACACTGGCACTTCAGTCTTTATTCACTGAGAACGCACTAGGTGCCCAGGCCTTTGACAACACCCTTAAAGAAAAGCAGGCTCTATATCACCTGGGCTTATGATCTTCAGTGTGCCCTTCGCAAATACCTATTCATGCAAAGTCTCATAGAGGCCAGGTTAGTGCCAGTCCACTCGGCCCTAACAGGAACTGACAACCGCACAGAGCCTGGCATGTCTGAAGCTTGCAGAGACTCATAACCATATGGAACCTTGAAATAGGGTCTCAGGAACTGACAAAACCTTCCAAGATTCAAGCCTAAGCGGGATGATAGTCACAGCAGCTCAGCTTCTTCCCCTAGCTGAATGCCCCTTGTTCTGAGAGCAATTAACCAGTCGGTACCAGCTGGGGTAAAAGTGTCAAACATCCCATGTGGACGACAATTAGAGAAGACGGATCCGTCCCAAAGCAGCACTTGACGGACACGAGAGAGGCTCTCAGTTATGGGATATTCGACATATTTCTCAGCCGGTACCGACCCGTTAGTCGATGATGGGACTGACTCTCCCGCAGCCGTTTATCTCGCCTCTGGCGCGCATACTCGACCTTTGGCCTCCAGTGGTTCTCCAGAGGTGCCGCAGGGCTTCCTCTAGGTTTGTGGGCTGCCTTGAACTACCCAGAATGATGTTGGGATCAGTGCAGAGCTGAAAAACAGAAGAGAAATCCCGAGGCCAATACAGGACGTGAATATCAAGCTCTCGGCCATTGCTATTTATCTTCCGCTGAAGGACAATTCACGCTCGATGGAGCATAGCATGGGAGGCCTGGCTTTCTGCTTCTATATCAGCCTCACAGTAGGTTCAATTGATCGTCGATGGTAGACCTCACTTATGTCAACTAGTAGGACTCATACCTACGAGGTCCAATACTCCGGTGGTGTACACCTGAGGGAGGTAGACTTTGTTGTTCAGAGACAACCCGAGATAACATTCCCTCTAGCAATATTGAATAGGTCCTTTAACTGGAAAATAAAGTGATACCTCAGTGTAATATTATCAAATAAAAGGGCATGAATCAGAATAGTGTGCATTAGATAAAAAAAGCTCTTCACTCCCTGTGTCCCTCCGTAACTCAAGGATGAAGGTCCGTGCGAACAGAAGCGATACTTCTTTAGGAAAATATCGATTAAACAAGCTGCTGGAGGTTTCGCGCCTCAGGCATGTAACTGCGTTATTAGTTGACATTTGACTCTTTTATCTGCAAATCTGTACCATTCAGTCAGACAGGGTCTTTGCACATCTTACAAGTCACCTCTAAATTGTGGCTTAGTCCAGAAACATTGAAGAAAGTTATGCTGGCGCATAGCTGCCCATTCACTCGGAGTAGGTAAGCTCGCGCTTCTAGCTCTTCAGACATCGGAATGTTCAAGTTGCACTATCCATGTCCGTATCCTCCATACGCTTCCTTTTCCCTGCCGGTTGAACCGACGAGCTACCTGCGATTGACGGGGTGCTCGTCCACTCGCGAACCTCCCATTCTATAGTAGTCGATTGGTCATCGCTTACCCCAACGCCGCGTTTTGTCTTCATCAACCGACCCAGCCCGCTACCTTCTATCATTTCCTCGAACCAGGGGATTCCGTCTATAGTTCCGTGTTTGTAAGTACGAGTGAGGCTCGATTCCGAAGCAGCGGGTGAAACGACGAGAGTGGAAGGTGGGGAACTGGAGGCCTGGAGGTATGCAGCTGCAGAAGCCCGTTCACTCGGCGACCCTTCCGGCTCCTGCCATTGAGGAAGAAGGTCTAAGTCCTCCAAGGTTCGTTGATCGTCGCTACACAGACTCCCGACAGCCACAGACATATATTCGGCTTCTTCTCGAGGATTCTCACTCCAATATGTGAGCGGCGAACCGCAAAAACCACAGAAGACGCGCTGAGTATGCGGCGCATGGAGTGGGGAAAAGATGCGACGGATCATCCCGTGCGTTTCGTCAGGGAAGTATGACTGAGTATGCGACTGGTACCAGTCCAAAGGGACTCTTAGCCATGCGGTAAGCGGCGCGCCGTACGATCTTCCTACAGATCAGTTATGTTAGACCAGAAAAGGATATCATCGTCATCGAGATCAGACGTACGTTGATCTCGTCCTGCGTCAAAGTATACCCGGGCATGATCAGCCACATCGTCAGGAATTCTGATAAGATATTGGTTTCGTCCGCACAGACAGGAGCCGCGCAGAGGGTCGAGTTCGCTCATGGTTGTGCAGAGAGGAAATGATTGAATGTGAGCAGGTGCCCTCTTGAAGAGATATTCCGTAGTACTACCACCTTATGAGGTCTGGGATGAGGTCATACGTAGTATCGGATAAGACCTGCCCTGAGGATCGATGAATACCACGCGGAGAAACACGTTATCTGGCAAATAATTGGAATATAAAGTTAAGAGATAGTCAAGCAAATATAAAAGTCGATCGTATCTTACCTAGTCTCCTGGTATAGTCTATGATGCACAGGACAATAATACATAAGGCCAGTCCATGACGTGAAAGGGCCAAGCCTGGAGATAGTCTTGGCCTCTCAGTCGATCATTCTGTGACCTGCTTTGGGCCAAGGTTAGGATGGGCCCTGATTCCTGAAAGGCCGAGTTGAAATATTATTAACCACAACTCCGGAGTACGACAGGTATACTGCGTAGATACTACGGTAGTCTCCAGCTATTTTCCCTGTTCCAGAATAATGTTAAATTGCAGGTGGATTATTATTGATTGATTTATTATGTGGGTATGGATGATCTGGTACGAGTCGACTACTCCGCACGCTAAATTTGTCTAAATCTTAAGTCGGGCCCAAGTTCGAGATGCCTGCGATTCAACAATAAATCGCTAAGGCTTCGCCTTCCGGCTTCCTTGTCTTCTCTCTCTTCTTTCTTACTACTCAACATTCATCTGCTTTTTTTCCCGTTCCATCTCTATATACATAAGGTCGTGTCTCTGTTGCGAGCGACTATATTTCTGCCACAACGTCACATGGGACCCGCTCCTCTATCGCCGGGTGCTCGCTTTTCGCAACTTCCCCTCATTCGTTAAGACCACCTGTCAAGGCAACATGCCCTCCGCGCAGCCTCCCATTCTTGCATCCAGCTCCTCCGAGCCTTCATATTCTCCTATCGCAGCCAGTGCATCTACAAATGCGGAAGACCGACACGACCGCTCCTCGTCCACGCCCACCAACTCGTCTCGTCAGGGAGGAGCTGGCGGTGAAAAGGAAAAGCCTCGTTTGACGGAGCAAGAAAAGAAGAACAACCACATTGCTTCAGAGCAAAAGCGACGCGCAGCCATCCGTGAGGGCTTTGACCGACTCACAGAGCTCGTTCCCGGGTTAGAGGGTCAAGGACGCAGTGAGAGCATTGTGCTCCGAAAGACCGTCGACTTTATCCACCTCAAGATCCAAGAACGGAAGGAACTCATTGCGGAGATTGAGCGCAGGGGCGGCCGCATCAGTGACGACTTGCGAACTTGACTGGATTGCGGTCTTGACTCTCGGTAACCCGATGCCGAGGTCCGTCGGTGTTGGAGTTTTCAACTCGACTGCGAGACTGAGTTTCTTGCGCTTGGTATTGCCCTGAAGTTTCCTTATGCGACGATAGTCATTGCGATAGACATTGCAGTCGTTGCATCTGGCTTGCGTACATGCTTTTTATATGGAGTGTTGGGGATAGGGACTTTCCCAGATACGGTTACTGCCATCACATTCGCCGACGACACTACATACTCCATGACTTCTTGATTTTGAGAGAACGACAAGGCTGCTCATACCTATTACTTCTGGCGGAAATTATTTACGGCACAGATTTATTAATGACTTGGCGCTTGGGCGTATGGTTATGATATCACTCCGAAGAGGGCGCCAATTTCATCCCTCTACAACTCCGTGGCTACTCTGTTTCTAATTTACTCCTTATACTGCATTTAAACAAACAGAGTGAACATTGTCTTGCTGGGCTATGAGGATATTCGTGGAAGCCCACATCACCTTTACTTTACTTCTCGGTTACCTTTCGCCTTAGATGAATCTATCAATGCATCAAACGGGACTATATCAGAACATTGCATATTTGTATATAAATTACCTATGCACCTATGTGGCGATGTCCTCACTTGAACACACTTTATCCAACTAGGTATTTAATATTTAGGAATGCTTTTGACACTGCTCATTACATGATCCAAGTTCATATCTCCAATGCACGTGTAGGTTAGGACTCGGAGATATTCCCAATTCTTGACAAGCTATAGCATCTACAGACTATCCAAAACATGAGATAGTCACAATAGTAAGATACAAGGTACATCCATAGCTTCATGGCTTATAGTGATGCCAAGCCTCACCGCCAACCGATTCCCCAAATGAGTCAGCTCCATACAGCCCACCGCATCTACTAGTACCACCCCTGTACATAAAATCCAATTGGACCCCAAACCACAGAGAAAGCCCAAATCCCCTTTCTACGAAGAATCCAAGACCAAACAAACCGTTATATTTCAAAATGGTCGACAAAAAAGAGCCCCTCCTCTCCTCACCGGAAGAGCGCGACGACCCCCCGACCTACGAAACCGCAACCACATCAGCAGCACTCCCTAAACGCAGTACCCTCCCACCACCCCCACCCCTCGCCCTCCCCGTCCTAGAAAAGCTCCGCAGCAGGCGCGTAGTTCTCGCCTCACAGTCCCCCCGCCGTCGCCAGATCCTCTCCCACCTCGGCCTCCCACACCTCGAAATCATCCCCTCCGACTTCGCCGAAGACCTCCCGCACAGCCTCACGCCAATGGAATACGTCCTGAAGACGGCAACGCACAAGGCGGAATCCGTGTACGAGCGCGAGGTCCTCAACGAAGAGAAGGGCGAGCCGGCGCTGATTCTAGCGGCGGACACGATTGTCGTGGAGACGCAGTCCGGCACGATACTGGAGAAGCCGCGCTCAGAGGCGCACCATATAGCCATGTTGAAGAGCCTGCGGGATGCGAGGGACCATAAGGTGTTCACGGCGATTGTGGCGATGGCGCCGTTGGATAGTGCGCGGGACCCTGGGTATGCGATGGAGACGGCGATTGAGGAGACGAATGTGCGGTTTGATACGGAGGTGACGGATCAGTTGATTTTGGCCTATGTGAGGACTAGGGAGGGGGTTGATAAGGCAGGAGGGTATGGGATGCAGGGGCTAGGGTCGATTTTGATTGAGAAAGTTGAGGGGAGTTATGATAATGTCATCGGGTTGCCGTTGAGGACGACCTTGAAGGTTATTGAGAAAGTGATGCAGATGGCGGATGATGACGATCGGTTGGGGAATGAGGAGTCTGAGGAGGATGATGAGTGATTCTGCTCGGTTGCTATCTATTTATTGATTTGATATAAAGATACCCACTGGGTTTATAGAGAAGCTCGAGCAACCGCCAGACAAGCGCGCGGTAGGTGATGAAGAAGTCACGATTTTTTATGCTCAGTGAACTAGGTCTATCCTGAGTCGGCATAGCTATAACACACATATACATAGGCAGACGCCCCAACATAGAAAACAGGTCTGATATAACATGAAAGTAAAAAGAAAAAGAACAGGGAAAAAGGAAACCAACTTCGCTCCGTCTATGCCTTCCAGATCCGCTTGATAGCTTCTGTCACACCAACGTCGTTTGTCTCGAACTCGTACAGACCAATGGCGGTGGTAAGGGTGAATCCACGTAGAAGCCAGTTCAGCAGTGAGGCGGTCTTAGGGACACGGCGCGAGGGGAAGTAATCGATAATGGAGGCCCTGCGAACTGTTAGATTCCTGCTGAGGGTTCGCAGCTTACACGGGAAACGTACTGGAATCCAACGTGGGAATGGAGGACGAGGAGCGAGCAGAGGACAGCATCCATGACAGGGTTGAGGGTGCCGGCAGCGAAAGGAGCGATGGTAAGAGGGATCAGGCCGACGCAAACCGCTCTATCAGTTGTGTTAGAAAATGTATTGGCTGTCTCTTCGGAACCGGGTTGCTCCAAACGCACCTCTCGAAAGTCCAGTGGTAGCTACCGTGCGAGGGATGAGGGTGAGGCATGGGAGCAGGGTCGTTCACTAAATCGATTCCGTGGTCAATATCTCGCGAAACCGGCAGTAACACAGATTGAGATATCGCGACTGGTGCCATGCTCATTTCAACGGCTTGCATACGCGCCATTCGCTTTCCCATAATGGTCTAAACTGTATTACTGGGCGGATGGGGAAAAGTAACGTACTTGTTCCCTCAATCTTCTCTATATCGGAAACTGTTAGCATCCGTCTTCATCACCACGTCCATCCGGCAAGGCGCAAAACCTATACAATACACAAGCCAAAAACAGAATTTAACTAGGTTCACTTACGAGGCAACGGAGGCAGAATCTGCTTTCTCGCGGAGGCGTGGAAGGCCACAACCTGCGAGACACCGGCGACATTCTTGGTCGCCAGTGGCGTCCGGAGGGCAGAGAGACAGGACTGGCGCATGAGGGAAGCCATTGTGACAATTATGGTGCTCAAATCTAGAAAACGACCTCAAAACTGCGATTCAGCACACGCGGGGGCACAGCAAAGACAGTCGTCGTTGAAGTCGAAGATCTGCTAAAGGAACCTCGGGAGTCCGTTCGGGATGCGGTCATCACATTACAGATCAGGTGATTGGTCGGTTTTATCCGCCCAGCCGAATTTGGCCGACTGTCGGCAATCGTAAAGATTGAAAAGAGCACGAGCGCAGAACTTCAGAGCTTCTGCCTTTATTTATCCCTCTGTATAGATATGAGCAGGTCATACTTCAAGTAATGGAGTTGGGTTTTGCGCCCAGGACGTGTATCGACTACGAGTTGAGATCTTCATAGAAACGTTTTACTTGCATAAACTCATGCGCATGCATTCAGATTGCCGAGGATAAGTACGACCTGCAGAATGTTTTCGCGCCTGAACTGTAGGTAACAAACTGCGAGTTGCAACATAACAACATACAGACTCATCTCATTATCGTTACCCCATTACTAAAACTTCAAGACAGCCTTGCCCAAGTTCTTTCCGTGGAAAATACCCACCAAGCCCTCGGCGGCGTTGTCGATGCCGACCGTTTCGTGGATAAGATTCTTGAACGAACCCTCCTTGATCCACTTCTGCACGTTCTCCTGGTGTTCTTTGGTGTACTTGTCTCCCATACCAGCATCGCCGACGATGAATCCGCGCATTGTCAGACGCTTGACGAGCACATTTGCGATGTTCTTGATCGGATAGGGCGCACTGTTGTATTGAGAGATCAGACCGCAGACAACGACACGGCCGAAGTTCTTCAAAGCGTCAAGCGCCGCCTCCATGTGTTCTCCTCCAACGTTCTCGTAGTAGATGTCGATGCCCTCAGGGGCCAAGCGAGCTAGCGCGTCTGCTGGCTTCTCCTTCTTATAGTTGAATCCGCCGTCGAAATTAAGATCCTTCAGAATGTAGTCGAGCTTCTCGTCGGATCCCACACTGCCGATCACCTTGAGTCCTTCGTGCTTGGCCAGCTGGCCGACAAGCTGGCCAACGGCACCGCTGGCGGCGGAGACGAAGATAGTCTCGCCCTTCTTCGGCTTTCCGATCTCATAGAGGGAGGAGTAGGCCGTCAGACCGGGCATGCCAAGCGCACCCAGGAAGACACGAACATCCTCGATACCGAGAGGATTTTCGAGGGGGTTGATGCGGGACAATTGATCCGCATCTAGCGCAATATACTCTTGGATAGGCAGACGTCCAATTACGAGGTCACCCTCTTTGTAGGAGCTGCTGTTGGAGCGGACAACCTTCGCAATGCTGGCGCTCTCAATTGGTTTGTTGAGTCCAAAAGCAGGGGCGTAGGACTTAACCTCGGCGCTGCGCATGCGACCTCGCATGTATGGGTCGTAGCTGGTGTAGAGCGACTGCAAGAAAACGCCATCTGCAGGCGCGGCGGCATTCGCGTCATACGAAGCAGATTCGATGACGAGATGCTCCCCGGGAACAGGGTAGCCCTCCGGAATCTTCTTGAAGACAAGAGCTTTGTTTGTAGCCATTGTAATGGTAGATAATAATATTTTAGGAGAAGTGTAGAACGGCAAGGATAGATGCGAAAGCGAGTGAACTCAGTGCGCAATAATCTACCAAGCCTGGTTTTATAGGAGCTTGTGCTTGCTTAAGAATGAAGCGGGGCAGAACCAAACTGCAGTCCAGAGATTATAAAGCAAGCGCAAGCAGTTCCACTCGAAGAAACTTCTCGAGGCGATAATGCAGACCGGTAAAGCAGATCGTAGTCTGCGGTTACCTATATATGCCTAGGCACTTTCTAGAAACGGTGTTGTGGCTTTCAATATCCCAGGATAATGCTCAACTAATCGGCATAAAAATGATAAATCGACTCGGCAAACGGGTCAACGCTCGAGAGCGCGGCAAAGAACACCTTCTAGGCAGGACAACCGAGGGAGAACCCATCCAGGGCTCGGGGATATTGCTTGAAAGGAGGGGAACTTAGTAGTAAAGGTGCCTCAGTGGTGTCAAACATACCCCATGGTGAGGTCATGAAACCGGATCGTTCGGTGAGGAATAACGGATCCAGATTTTCGGCTTGATCTCTTGGAGCGGGCCTTAACCGCTGTATAGCAGCAGCCAGCTCAAAGTCTTGTTCTCTCATCTAGAAAAGCCTGTGAAGGTTTCGCGAACGATCCAAGATCAGTTACTCAAACCGCGTTCAAGAGTTGAAGAGACAAGCGGGCTCTGTCTGTTGTACTTGGCCAATTCCCCTGTCCAAGGCCGGCGCTATTGAGCCGCCATTAGAAAGTAACCATGATTGTCGAAAAGCGAAGGGCGGTCGGCACACCAGGTCGATTCATATCCGGATATTAGAAGACAGATAAATCCGAGTTTGCAACCCAGAGTAGAGTTGAGAACTTTGAGGCTTTGAGCCCGGGAAGCGCCAAGAATGAAGCCTCAGGCGGAGGCCGACAGAGTCCTGGGGAAAGCTTCCTGCCTGAGGCAGTAAGAGCTCAGCAGTGGCCAATTTCTCCGTTCTCCGCCTTCAACAAAGTTAACTTTTCTGCCAATTGATATTTTTCCAGAAAAAGGGTCTCCATAATTTTTTTCCCCTTTGCCTTCAGTTTTCCGCTCCTGCGCTTTTCATCTTTGTTCTGTGATCCCTCGTGTCCTCTCGTCAAATATTCCATTGGACATCCAGAACATATCCATTTCTCCAGCTTTCCCACAATGTTGGGTGCTTTTCGTCGCTCCGCTGTGAGCCACGCGCTGCGGTTCTCCGTTCGAACCGTATCGGCGAGGTCAACAGCGCAACGGTTTCAAGCGCTTCCTTCCTCAGTTTCTACCTCCTCGTATGAGGTTAGGTCGCTGTTCCATTCATCGTCGGCTCGATTCTCCGAAGCAACTGCTGCTGCGAAGGATGCCACCCCGACTTTGGAGCACGAACAGTCTGAGCAATTGACTCGGTTCAAGGACTTAACGGAGAGGAAGCTCGTCGACCGTTCAATAGTTGATGCTCTTACAAGGAAAATGGGCTTGGAGAACATGACCGATGTCCAGCGCTTGACGATTCCGATCTCCGTTACGGGCAAGGATGTGTTAGTTTTCCCCCCATCTCTCTGCTCATTGTTTAATCACTGATTTCCGGCTGTAAAGTGTGGCACAGGCGAAAACCGGCACTGGAAAAACAGTCGGCTTTCTGGTTCCCGTTATCCAGCGACTCCTAAGTGATTCATCCTACAGCAAGAGGCCGTACCCGCGCCGCGGACGTGGATATCTAAGAGAGGTCAACGTTCGAGCCATCATCATTTCGCCCACTCGTGAGCTGGCTGAGCAGATCGCAGTCGAAGCGAAGCGCGTCGCGGCCTTGACCGGGCTTGTAGTCCAGACAGCTGTTGGAGGCACCCAAAAACGTATGCACTTGCAGAAGATGCGCACAGAAGGCTGTGATATTCTGGTCGGCACACCCGGCAGACTCAAGGATATTCTATCGGATGAGTCTACTGGAATTAAAACGCCCAATCTTTCTGCCTTCGTGTTGGACGAGGCAGACAGATTGTTGGATCAGGGATTTGGCCCTGAAATCATGGAAATTCAGGACTTGCTCCCGAAGCGGAATGAGGTCCCCCGTCAAACGCTCCTGTTCTCTGCCACCATGGACCGCGAAGTTATGGACATTGTGCGTCGCACTATGAGCCCTGGTTTTGAGTTTGTCAAGACCGTCCGCGACGATGAAGTCCCCACGCATCTCTCGGTGCCGCAGAAAGCGGTGGTGATGAACGGTCTCGAGAACACCTTTCTCACTTTGTTTGAGTTGATCAAGCGCAACATGGACAACGAACGTCCCTTCAAGGGCATTGTGTATTTCAACTCCACCAAGCAAGTCGCTATCGCTTATGAAATCTTCGACCGGCTACTCAATGTTCCTGGAGAACCGCGGAGCGGACACCCTCTCGGCAGAATGCACCTCGGCGAGATACACTCACGCCTGAGCCAGGCCCAAAGAACGCGAGTCGCCAATCAGTTCCGGAAATGTAAAACCGGCGTCCTCTTCTCATCCGACGTTACAGCGCGCGGTATGGACTTCCCCGAAGTCACCCACGTTATCCAGATCGGTGTACCCGGCTCACGGGATGACTACATCCATCGCCTGGGCCGCACGGCGCGCGCAAACAAAACCGGTGAAGGCTGGGTTCTTTTGAGCGACGACGAACTGCCCGGTTTCAAGAGACTGATCCGCGGTATTCCTTTCGACATTGACAGAAACTCTCTCCCCTCCGCATCCTTGAAGATGAACGTCGACGCCGACCTCCTCATCAAAGAACTCGAACAATCCAACGCCGAACTTCACAAATCTTACCAGCAGATCAGTGGGTCTCTAGATGAGATGTCGAGAAGCGAAAAGGAGAGCGCAGTCCTCGCCCAGATGGCAACCCTTGCTCGCTCATTCACCCAAGGCAAGAGCAGCCTGAAAGACGTCGCCCGTGATATGGCTATTTACGGATACGGCCTTCCAGATCTCCCACGCATTGGCCCTGGGCTGGCAAGCGCAATCGGCCTTAGCGGCTCAAGCCGAGGCGGCGGTGGTTCCTACGGCCGCCGGGATTCTTATGGCCGGGATTCGTACGGCCGTAACGGCCGAGGCCGTGATGACTTCCGCCGCCGCGACGACTCCTTCCGATCCCGTGGTCCCTCCCGCGACCGCTTCTCTCAGTTCAGCCGCAACCGCGATCGCTTCTAAACCCCCATCATCCTCCTCCTCATCATCATCGCCATGAACCATCCACTTCTCCCATCCCATTCCAGCTTCCTCAAACCTCCCGCCCCAACTCAGCAAATTCCTGCGCTTAACCCATTCGAACCCGCCACCTACTGTTTATAATCGGAGCCAGCACACCCATCCCCCCGTGAGCTGGCGTGGAACCCGACCGACCCGAACCCTACTCACCTCGTCTCGACTCGACTCCTTACGTATCCGCAATACTTCGCCAAAGGCAGGAAAACCAAAAAACAAACAAATCAAAAACCCCCTAAAGTGCATTGGGCGGCGTTAAAACGGGACACCTACTCTACTCAAATCTTGATAACGTCTTTCATACTAGTTTGATCTGGTTATTGTTTTCTTCTCTTTTTTCTTTCCCTTTTCTTTTATGGAGCTTCTGGTCTTCTATGTGCTCGGGGGCTCTTTCTCTTTTCTTTCGTTTCCCGTTCTCTTCAGGATGAAATAAATGAATGACACTTGTGTACTTTACCTATATCTGTATTATATGACCTCTGTGTGATGTGATGTGATTCAAAGACGGTTTTCTTCTTTTTCTTATCTTCTGTCGTATTTTATTTTTATGCCTATCTGTCTTGACATTACAAAAAAGAAAGCTGAAGGTTCTGGTTAGGGATATACGATATCACCTTGTACAATAGAAGACTGTGTTTATGCACTATACGGTCTCCAAGATATCTGAGTAACAGCCCGGGAAACATATCAAGAACAACGACAGGTGAACAAGCTACAGTAGATTCCATCAATTGTCAAGAGTAAAAAAAAGGATGGCCTGTCTATAAAGTCTACCGGCTCCAAAGTAACAAAGGAATGAACCAAATCCATCAGTTAGGTATCCAAGCAGATTTAGCGGAAAAGGAAACTGGAAATCGTACAGAGTTTATTGAGGAAAAAAGGAGAACTTAGAAATGACTCTCGCAGAGAATCTAAATAGGGTAACAAGGAAAAGAAAAGAAAAAAAGAAAAAGAAGAACAGGCTATAGCAAATTAACTCTTAAGAAGATTTCGGTATCTCCTTACCTACCTCTTTTTTTTTGGCCTCCTCTAGGAACAAACAAAATCTCTATTTTGTCGCTTTTGGTTCGGTCTTTCGTGTCCATCATTCAGAGAAGGTTAAAGAAGGTAGATCGTAGTATTGCAAACGGTAGACCGTAAGACCATCTTCTACTCGCGGCAAATCATGTCATCACGAGCGGGACCGGTTCCGATCCATTTCACAGGAACATCGCCGAGTTCGCGCTCGATGTACTCGATGTACTTGCGCGCGTTTTCAGGAAGGTCCTCGTACTTCTTCAGCCCCATGGTCTTGCTCTTCCACCCGGGCAGAGTGACGTATTCAACCTGGAGCTTGTTGAGGACTTCGGCATCGGCGGGGATGCTGTTTTCTAGACGGGTGCCGTCGGGCAGAGTGTAGGCGACGGCGACCTTGATCTCATCGAAGTCGTCGAGGACATCAAGCTTGGTGAGGTTCAAGGCGGTATAGTGGTTGATAGACTGGGAGTAGCGGAGAAGGACGAGATCGAGCCATCCACAGCGGCGTCTGCGGCCCGTGGTGACGCCGAATTCCCGACCGATGCTCTGGAGCTTGTCGCCGTCGTCGTTGAGTTGCTCGCTGGGGAATGGACCGGATCCGACACGGGTAGTGTACGCTTTCACGACACCGATGACGTTCTTGATGCTGGTTGGGTTGAGAGAGAGTGCTTGCACGGCGCCACCCAGGCCAGTAGACGAAGAAGTGACGAAAGGGTAAGTGCCGTGGTCCAAGTCGAGCAGAAGAGCATTAGCGCCCTCAACCAGAGTGCTAGGCGAGTCCTTGTGCTTGTTAAGGAAAGCCAACTGATCCACGATGTGGGGGACGAGCATCTTTCTGTATTCCTGTTCCTAGTTAGACGACAATCCAACAATCCAAAAGAAAGAAGCCAGGAGGAATACTTTAAACCGGTTGATCTCCTCCTCAACATCATAGTTCAACTGGCCAAAGCGCGCAGTGTAACCGGCATGCAAAGCCCGCAGCTTGCGCTCGAAGACTTCCTCGTCCAGAACCTCCCCAACACGCACACCCCGTCTTGAGGCCTTATCGCTATAGCAAGGCCCAATACCCTTACCGGTGGTACCAACCTTGCGACCACCAAGTCCAGCCTCCTCCAGGCCATCGACAACAGAGTGCAGGTCGAAGCACACATGAGCGCGGTCGGAGATGAAAGCGCGGGCAGCGGCGCCCTCAAGACCCTTCGCTTCGAGAGCGGCCAACTCCTTGAAGAAGCTCGGGACGTGGACGACGGTTCCGGCACCGATCAAGTTAAGGCACTTGGGGGAGATCAGACCAGAGGGGAGGATGTGGAAGTCGTAAGTCACGTTGCCGTGGACGATGGTGTGGCCGGCGTCTGCGTCCGGTTAGACGGGATGGGGGCCATGCGGAGGAGAGCCGGAAGTAAAAGAAAAAAACCGGTAGGAGGGTGGTAGGAAATGTAACTACTCACTGTGACCACCAGCAGCACGGCAGCAGAGCGTCGCTTGCTGCGACAGCATATCCGTGATCTTTCCCTTTCCTGATACCCGAAAGCTCCAAATCAGTACATTGAATCGAATCTATATCTTGCGTTTCCAGACATCTCCAACCTACCTTCATCACCCCACTGGCTACCAAGAACGACAGTGACAGCCATAATGAAATTATTTCTCTACGGCGAGTCCTGATATATCTCGAAGTTCGAATCTGCGAACAATCTCAGGTGGATTAGCTGGATGCTCTCAACCGAGGTTAATAACCGCAATAAAATGTCGGCGTACAGAGATTGAGCGGCGAAAATGAGGCAAGGAATAAGAGAAAACCACTCTCACACAAGAGTGATTGGAGCAGCAGCGAAAGTTTCGCGACCGTCAAAGACCAAAAGCCAAAAAAGAGGACGGAGGGGAAATCCGGACGAGATGAATATAACTTTTGCTTTGCCCGTGACTCAGCGGGTTGGTCGGTACTGGTAATGTACAGGATGCGTATTTAGTCCCTTTTCTCGCGGAGAGGGACTGTCAGGAACTGTCAGGTACAGTTACATCCTTTTCCCCCACGGCGGGGTTGGCCGCTGGGCCGGATTAGGAAAGTGGCGGTGTCTGGGGCTGAGATGCCCGGATCGGTGTGTCTAGCTAGGGCTTAGGGGTAGGGTTACCTTTGTATCACTAAGTAGCACCTCATAGTCCTACTAGTAGTACTCAGTAGCCATGCCATTTACCAAACGAAGACCGAGAGTATAATACACCGAAAAGTAACCAATCCAGGTATAGAGAATTCCGCCCACGCGCCATGCATATGCAAAAAGAACCTCCCGTCTGCTAGACGCCTATAATATCTTCCCCCCACCGCGAACCCATTCCCGCATCTGCCCGTACTTTAATATACACTCTAGATGTCTCTCGCGCGCAACCTCCCAATGTTTCATGACCTTCTCGTCTTGCAGAAGCGCGTTTTTATACGAGGTGAACCCTCGTCGAGCGGTGCCGGTACCTTTCGGGCTTGGGTCGTCGTCACTTTCATCGCCAGAATTCTTCGTTTCGTCGTCGCTTAAACGTGTTGAGTCCCCGACCGCCGCAAGCCAATTGGGGGCCATCTCTGTTTTATCGCTTGTGTGGCGGGCAACGAAATGGTCGACCATGCGGCCGTTGAAGGCTTCCCACTCGCGGATATAAGTATTCATTTCGGCAACGTATCGGTCCATTGCCACACGGGGAATCGCCAGTTTTTTGGATCCTGCACCGATCGGGACAGGTTGCGGGGGCTCTGGTCGTTTAGGTGGGTTTGGACAGCGCAGCTCCCGGGGATGTGTGCCGCGCGTCGTCGTCTTCGGGACTTTGGCCTGTGACTCGAACGGGAGTGTCGTGGAGATGTCTTTCAAATCTTCAAGGCCTCCGTTATTCGTAGATGTGAAAGGAAATACACCACTGAGTTTCTTGAGATTCAAGAGATTGTCCGCGGCGTCCTTTCCGCCAGACTTTGAAGATGGGCGTGATTGTGGTGTCTTCTCCGGTTTGCTGCCTGGCTTTTCAGGAGGAGCTGGCGCGGTACCGGTAGTCTTGGCCGGGATTTCATCATCGAGGTCCATAGCTTCACCATCCGCCGCAGGCCCGTCAACAGTCGATTCAGCCTCCTCGGCTTCTGTCGCGACGCTGGGTTGTTGCGGAGTAGGCCGTACCCTAGCTCCCGGTCTGGTTGGCTTTCGAGGGCTCTTAGCTCGCTGCGTGTGTGTTGATTTGGAGGGATCGTTCGGTAGGGCATCTGAGAATCCCCGGAATTTAAACGCCTCCCCCCAGTCGTTGCGCAAGAAGCTCTCCTGTTCGAAAGGCACCTGCTGCTGGGGAGCTGGTTCTGGTCGAGAGTCGTTCTTAGCAGTAGTAGAAGTCCCACCTGCAGCCTTCGGGGGAGTATCCCTTGTCGATGCCCGCCCACGATCATTGGGGGTTGGTGGTTCTTGGGAGGAGCCAAAGGCCTCTCTACGACCCGACCTTCGTAGATCTCCATGGCTACTGCTCTTGAAACCCCCATTCTGGACGAAGTTCTCCGCGCCAAACGAAAAGTCCGCCTTTTTGGAGAAGATAGGCGTATCAGAGTTGTTTCTGGCTGAGCCGGCGGAGTCGGAGTCATGCGCTGCGAAATGCAAATGTCAGCCTTTTTTCAATTCAAGGCATATAGATCTGAACAGGAAGCTCACCCGTTTTAGTATTCCACCCATTAGTGGTATGAAAGTTAGCAAACGTTTGTTGCTGTCGGAGCCTACTTTTCGGCACCGCCTTAGGTTTGAACGAGACGTCTTCATCGCTGAGGCCGCTGGAACTTGTCGAGTCGTAATTGCGGCCTCTGTCCCCTTTCATGCTCGGGCTCGCGCTTCGATGCCGCCCATCGTTCTGCGGCGTCGGACTGGGCGGATTCGTGCGAGGGCGCGAAGTAGATTTGGGAGAGTTTCGGGTCTTGTCTGAACGACCGAGCATAGAGCTAGAGAAGAAAGTCCTCTCCCCTCCGGTAGAAGCGTACTTATGGCTTGCCCTCTCAAACTCCGGCGTGTTCACCTGCTCTGCCCCGTTCGTGAAGCCCGCTGCTGGTTTTCTCGAAGTCGGGGACGGCGCCGGTGTGAAGCGCTCCCTATCGAACCGAGGGGCACTTCTATAGGAGGCTGTGTTGGCGGCCATGGGTTCGTCTCCTCCTGCTGCCCGAGGAGCGAAGCCCTGCTTCTTCTTGGCGGATTGCGCCTGGGCGGTCTCGGCGGCGGTGGGTTTGGAGGCTGTGCGAACGTATTCGTAGGCGGACTTTGGTCTCGCAGATGTGCCGTTCGTCGTAGCATTTGGCCTGGGTACCGCACCTGGCTGGCCTGTGCGCGCACGAGGATCGAAGGAGGACCAGTTAGGCATAGCATTACCCTTCATCTCCTGGAATCCGCGGTACGCATCTGCGCGGGTTTGCGTTCCGTCCCGCGACTTTTCCCACGGCTGCGGTGGCGCAGCTCGTGCATAGCTAGCATACCGCTGAGCTCCGCTCGAGGGCCCATTGTTGAAGGACTTCGAACGTTCGGAAAACGGCGCTTTTGTATTCGGTCTGGCGCTCGCATACCCTGGCGTGGCGTCCTTTTGAGCAAAGCTGGATCTAGGCCCGTAGTAACCGTTTCGCAGCCGCTCCGTATCGTACTTCAACCGTTGATGAGAATCGCTGAGAATCTCGTGGGCCGCTTGAATCGCTTGAAACTTCGTGTTGAATTCCAATTCTCTGCCTGGGTTTCGATCCGGGTGGTATTTGAGAGCTACCCGCTGTCAGACAATCTCCTGCATTTTTTTCAACCCGAACATGCCTCACCTAATTTCCTGAACTGCTTTTTGATATCCTCAGCGTCCGCACTAGGCGTGAGACCCAGGTCTGCGTAATAGTCCCTCCGCACGTCTAACTTGACCATCATGAAAGAGTGGACGACCCGGGAACGAACTGTGTCTCAAGAAAAGAGCGGGCGCCACTATAAGTCGATATGTGCCTAGCCCTGCTGTACATGACCTAATAAAAAAAAAAAAAAAGAAAAAGCCAAACTCGAGTCTCAATCAAGAGGATCGTGTGAAAATCAGGGCGGAGTGGACGCGAGATCGGGAAAAGCGAACGGAGGGAATGGAATGCGACTCGGGGCCTTCCTTCTTCTGAAGGAGGGCTCGATCAGAGCAACCAAGGGAACTCGGTCTGTAAGTCTTCTTCTCATCGAGTCAGTCAGACACTCTCTCCATCACTTTGTTCATGAAACATATAGCAAGCAGGTGGACAGTAGATACCTCCGGATGACGACTTCAGCGATATCACGAGCGCTATGTTTTGTTTTGTTCCCTCCTTTGTTTATGTGGGCGCAGCCCTGATCGCATCAATTATTTCTCCCGTCCTCTTTACTCCACAGTGCAGGCAGCAGAACCCAATCCGACACGAATAATGTTGTCCCCTTTGATTCCTGACCAAAGAAACAAACACCCACTCTGCTTCTTCAACAGCCAAGGCGAAGTTGGCGAACGAACCCCTCGACCGAACCGACCGTCCAAGTACTGTATAGCACGGTGCCACGCAGAAACCGAAAACTGCGACGGGACAAGAGACGCGGACGCGGGAATCTCGAATTGCAGGAAATGGGAACGGAATTTAGTTAGGTATTCACGACGTAAACGAGCGCAAGACAGGTTGCAATCAAGCTGGTAGTTAAATCTGGAGCTGTGGTCCTGATCAGTTCGCGTGAACTTTTTTTATTTTATTTTATTTTATTTTTTCCGCCTTAGCGTGGAGGAGACTCGGGACCCGATGGGGCGATCATGAGATCGAACTAACCATTTTCCAACAATGCGATCAATACCCGTGCAGAGCTTTTGGTAGTATATTTGAGGATAGAAATTGTGCAAGGGCAAGGGAAGAGAGAAAAAGAGAGAGATAGAGAGGCGACACGAAGGACCAAGATTTGGCCGGGATCGCTGTCCCTTACCGAGTCAGCTCCAGTGACAGCCTCAGCAAGGCAAGGGGAGTTTCTCTGGATTGATTCGGTGTTCGTCGATCTTCGCTACCTTATCTGCCCCAGGCCGCCAACTCAACCGCCCTCCAATGAATCCATTCCTTGCTGCCCAATGCTATGCTGCGGTGATGCTGGCCTCATCACTGGAGTACCTTAGTGCTTGCAGCAGTAGTCTCAGCCCGGTTATATGCGGATCAACGGACATTCCTAGAAGTTTACCTTACTACTGGCTTGATGGCTTCGATAACCGCCACATCTACCTGGGTATACTCTTGTACGCACTTCATCATCGATCCATTACTGTTAACACTCATGACTTCTTCGACAACTCAGATAGAGGTATATAGAACATAAAGCAGCTTAACTTCGTAAGATCGTTGTCGCCCAGACCTTTATCGACCAAACCTGTCCCGTCCATGTTACGCGAGAAACCAAGAAAACAGTTCGGAGGGGGTATATGCAGTTGCAGTAGTGGAGGTATCAATCATCTATAATCCCGATCCAGAACCCGGCGCTCCTCCTCCGAAGAAATATCCTTCCAGAAGATCATAGTTGGCGTTTTCACTCCAGTCATGCTGGAAGTCGACGGCCATACCGAATCCTAAATCGATACCAACGGTGTGACCGGCCCCATGCAAAGAAGGCATGCTCGAGATTTTGTAATCAGAGGTCTCATCGGAACCCATGGACATCTGGCGCTCGATGGTTGCGGGATCATAGTCCGCATAATCGAGACCGACGCCGGCGGGGTTCGAGCGCTCTAGGTCTGCGGATTGGAACTGGGGATGGCCGGCGGGTGCACCGACACTGTTCGGAGACGCGCTTTGTTGCGGGGAGTTGCCGTAGTAGTACTGTTGTTGTTGCGGCGGCTGTGTCTGCGGTGAGACAGCCTCGAAATTACCGTAATATTCCATGGACGGATTCCGTTGGGGATTCGGTCGTGCGAAGCTTGGGTCTGAGGTTTCGGAGATAGGGTAGGGTTGCACTGGTTTTGCCAAGGCAGTGGATTGTCTCTCGGTGACAGCACCATTGTCGCCGAAGAGATCTTCAAGGTTCATGTCGAATCTGGGTACAGGGCGAGATTGCCTCACAGGTACTTGACGGCGAGTCACGCCGTGTCGTTGCCGTTGATCTACTGGTTGTCTCGCATGCTGACCCGCTCTGGAGCGCATCATATGGGTCTGTCTGGACGCCCGGCTGGCCGCTTGTATGCGACCCAGATCAACTTGTGGCCCGAACCCAGTCGTAGAGAGGCTCATTTCAACCGTAGCTTTGCTCATTCGTTCAAATGCATCACGGCATGCTTCCGCCGGCGGACACTTGTGCATTAGGTCTCCAAGCACAGACGTCGCCGCAAGGACAGTGAAGTCCACTTCATCGAGGGTCTGGAAGAACATGGTCAGAATGAGAGTGACGAGGGTGCAAATTACTTAAGACGTACCAGACGGCTCCGCACCCAAGGCGAGTGCCAAATCGCATACAAGAACGAAATGCCTAGAACTATGTGAGCAAGCAGCCGGCCCAGAGAGAAGTCAAGATACCCTACCGGCCATAAAAATATGGTGGGTGGCTAGATACGTATAATTCACCAGGCGCACTCGATGCATTTGACGATATATCCGAATCACCTTTTGTCCGGCTTCAGCCACTTTGTAGTAAATGTCATCTTCATCCTCCTCGTCGACCTGTGAGAACGAGGGGCTAGAGACGTCCTCGGCAGGGAAGAGCTCATCAGCCAATTCGGCAGGGACAGTGAGGCTTTGTTGGTAGAGCATAATGACAGCCTGCCAATAGTTCAACTCAAGGAATTCCAGAGGAAACCGTACACCATTCTCCTGAGGTGCAGGTGCACTTTGTTTCCATTCTAACAGTCGCCGGTCAACATCTCTCCTCCATGAATGGAAGGAATCGAACCCTTGGAGAAACGGTGACACGACATCGGCGCGCATAAAGCTATTGGCACCGTGTGGACCCCTTTGCCGTGCAAACCGTGCCTGCTGATGTTGCAGAACGTCCTGGATTTCCGACTGCAGCAATCGCAGCCTGAAATAGTGGAATGCGGAATGTTTATAACTCGGAGCCCCCTCGGGGGCGCTTACTATCCCCGCTTTGGTTATATATTTGTCCTCCAGTATAGACGGGAATTCGGTACTGATGGCCTGATCGCTGATGGCAAACGGACGGCCAACGCAACAACTAACGAGACGGTCGAAGCTGTAGCAACACCACCACAGTCGTCGGCGGAAGTCACGCACCCATTCGCGGCGTCCGCGCTCGTGGACGTCAATGCGTGACTTTCCCTTATGTCCATTTCTAGGGTGCGTGCTATTCAGGTTCTCATTTCCGGGCGCATCGATGCCTGTACCGTCCTCATAATGAAGGCCCAGGTCGATTGCCAGACGCATAGCTACGCCGACAATATACCAAAGACCCGGCGCTACAGGCCGAAGCAAAGCAAAGCTAGCGAGCAGGAGGACAGCTTGAAGCTCCTCCAGAGCGCCGAATCCGTCGGAGGAGGGAGAAGTCGACAAGAAAGATTCTAGGTGGACAATGGCGGAAGCATGGTACTCTTCGGGTTGACATTGACGACTCGACAACCGCTGTCTTTTGGTTGCCGACGGGGAATGGTCACGGCCTTCCTTCTGGTCATCTGCCGGCTTGTCCTCGAAAATAATCCCTGCGCCAATGGCAAATACGATATTGAGGATGTACAGACTGCGAGGGGACCGGCTTTTCTCGTCAAGAGCATACGTACGGTCAAGCATTTCCATAAAATCTACGCGGTGGACAATGGGTATTTGCGGGTTGGCATGCTCGAAGTAAAGGTCGGCCAGTCTCTCGGCCAACTCCCTGTCCGGAAATGCTGCACACTTCATCATCGGTCTTGTCTGTAACCCGAAGAACGAATCTCGCATGGTGCTTCCTCCAGTGCCTGTGGCACTATGTGGCAGACGTTCCTTGGGACGCATTGGACCGCGCTCCGATGCGCTTCCGGGAACTGAGCTCTTCACGGCGGCGAAGACAACACGAGCAAAGGATATACCAGAAGTCGATCCTAGATAGCGCGGATCAGAGGTACCTTGAACCGAGACCATGCCGATGTTCGAGACGAGGTTTTGTATCCGCCAGCTGTCTTCCTTCTCGGCGTCCTTCTCGTCTGCAATTGTATCCTTCTCCGACCCAACGGCAGATCGCTCTTTATCCCGCTTCGCCCGCGCCCACTTATCACTTCCATCAACCGCAGAAGGCTCAGCGCTTGTTGGCCCATCCGAGGGAGCTATAGGTGCTTGCGAGTCGTATCCCGTCTCCACTTTGATAGCCTCTTCCTCGTCAAAGGCCACCGCCTCCTTGAACTCGACCCCGCTGTCCATCAGAAGCTTCTCAAGGTACGCAACCCGTGCCTCCAGAAAATATACATAGCTCCGCGGAATCTCGCGTTTCGTTATAGGATCGTATCCGACGCAGCGGACCCCGGCCTTCTCGCAGGACTGACACCGTGGAAGTCGTTGATCACAGCGGTTCTTGCGCTGCCGGCAGCGGTTGCAGGCGGAGACATTGCGAAAGGAAGAATTCGAGGTAGATATAGGAGCGGTGCTCTCGTTGGTCGGATGTTGTGACTGCATCGACAGATCTGTCGGCGGAACGGGGACGGACTCGGCAACGGCATGGGGTCGCTTTTTCCCAACGGCGGTCGGCGAGACCGGGGAGTTGGGATTCAACATGACGGGCGAGGGTGTGATGACCAGAAGCGCAAAGGTTCCACCATGTCTTACTTGTAAATCCTTCTACGGTGCGTCAAAGACAAGAGAAATTCCTGTATAGGAGTATACTGTTGAACACCCAGATTCGAGTCAGCAATCATGTAAGCGATAAGTTTCTGGACAGGCGCTTCGTCTGTGATCTCTTAGATGACGTTGGGCTGTGGACTAAGTCGCCGTTAAGATCGTGTGCTGCACTTTCTCCGGAATGAAAGTCAGGGCAGGCGGTTCTGGCGGGCAGTGCGGAGCGCAGTCGTTGCGCATGACTGAAGCAACCCGCAACCACCAATAGAGGCCAGAATGAGCGGGGGGTGGGTGTGGATGATAATTGATCAGTGAACGGCAGAAATAAAGGAGATGCAAGAGCAAGAAAACAAAAGCTAGGAAAGTTGCGATAGGGTTCTTGGTGGAGATTTTGTAAGATGGAAGAGTCTGGGACGTGTACTAAGGTAATCTCCAGTAGTGAGTAAGGTAGTAAGGTAGTAAAGAAAGATATGCGTGGGGGTACTTAGTAAGTAGTTCTACCTCGGTCAGCCTTCAGGGCTCGCTCAGGGCCCATCGATTGGGTCCACAGAAATCAAGAATGCTGTATATTGAAGCAATAATAGACCCTGATCGGCAATATAAAATCTCCCCCATCCCCTCAGCATCCAAGGCCTCAAGAAGATGCTCATCTCCAAGCATCGAAAGATCGATGGCGCTGTAACGATACCCTGTAATTACCGGAGATATCACGTGACTGACATTCCAAAGAGCCGATCTGATTGGCTACTGATAAGCTAGATAAATTGATGCGGAGGGCATTTCCACCCTCAGCTTCGTTCGGTTCGGGGAGATTAGATTTCTAGGGCCTGGGCCGGAAATGGATCATAATATTATTGATATCGACCGCTCTTAGAGAGAGATACCTAGCTATCTTGGTGAGATGCATCAATTGTTGGATTTACACAGCTTGGTATTGGATAGTTGGTATCTCGAATCCAGCACAGCCCCGCACTGCATTAGCGGGCGGATGGGTGTGTTCGGCTGTCAGCGAGAGAGACGGGAGTGCAGGGCAGTCTAAAAGGCGGGGGAGGGGCAGGAATGCTACGACTGAGGCGCCTGTACCTATAAAGGTCACTGACCTAACTGACCAAGTGGTCTGAGAAAGAAGAGCTGATTAATGAAGATATTCATGGAGAATCAGATCGGATGGGAGATCCGGGAGGGGGGGCGGCGTGGGAATTGCTACCCCTCCCTCCCGTCTTGTAAATAGGTAGAAATTCGGACTCAGGTGACCATGTGTAATACAGGTAATATAAACCTCTGAACTCGAGGCATTGGATATGGCCACGGCACTTTTGGAACTCGGAAATGACAAATAACCTCCCAGATGCATGCAACAAATGAAAAAAACCTCCAGCCGACTGATGCTTCCCGAATAAATCCCCCCAGATAAAACAGATATACCTATCCTCCTCATGCGCCTTTGATTCCCGATGTCCATGCATGCACCATCTATGAAGAGCGCCATCACCCAATGCCCGTCATGATCTAAAAATGAAACGATAGTAGAAGTCGGAAAAACAGGGGGGGAAAGAGTCGAGGCGGAAAATAAACGAGAGGGAAAGTAGAGGCCGAATGGAAATGATGAGCGCCGATTATAATATGATAGAAGAAAAGAAAAGAAAAAGGAAGAGATCGTAACGATCCGCTGGAAGACGAGATTAAAAGGTAGGATTATTAAAAAGGCGGGAATAATCTTAAGCTTGAGCCTCACGAGCGGTCCTTGAGTTGTCGGCCGTCAAGGCCGCGCTGGGTTCTTCGAGCTCATCAACGCTGGTCCGTGTTGAAGAAAGCAGCCTCCGCGCTTCTTCAGGGGTGCCCTCCTCAGATGCTGCGGCATAGGAGCCCCGTCGGAAGCTGCTATCCGTGCGAGTAGGGTTGTGCTCTGTGGTCTTTTCATGAATGGCGCGTGACTCGGTCTCCTCCATCCAGAAGCTTTGAATCGCGCCAATAAAGCAGACAACACCACAAGCCCACCATGAGATCACAGAATATCCGCTATCAAGACCCTTGGAGTGGAGGAAGCCGGTTACGCTCGGTCCAAAGGCACGACTCAGACTGGCTGTTGAGGCAGCAGCGCCGTTAATGGAGCCGAGAACTTTGGAAGAGGGTGCTGCGTTGGCGAGGAGAATTGCAGTGGAGGGGAAGGCGATGACATGGAAAGTGATCTTGCTTATGAGTGCGACATATGCAGCGGCCATCTGAAGCTTCTCGGGGAGAAGGATCAGATACGGGACTAGCAAATATAGTGGCGGCCAAACAAGCAGAACGAAGCGAAAGGTGCGCAGGGTCCCGAACTGGCGAACAAGGAATGGGAACAACCACAGCTGGGCGATCATGGAGTATACGCCTTGCACGGCAAGCATAAACCCGACGGTCTTGGTCGTGAGTCCCAGACCCCCTGTAAATTTGAAAGGCAGAACCACGTCTCCGGTAGGCTTGGGCGTGCTGAGGAAGACGGGCATCAGCTGGTCGAATGAGACACTGTGGCTATTTTGTTTCGGTCAGCATACACACGCATATACAACAAACAGACATGGATGCGCCACCACCATTGCGAGGGTAGCATCGGGGTGGTGAACATACTATGCAAGGATCCCGTATGCGACGATGTTCAGAATGACCTGCTTTGTAAAGGCCTTCGGTGTTCCGCCTGACTGCTTCTCAATGTCGTCATCCTCGGAGAGATTATCGATCTCTTTCACTGGGCACAAACGAGGGGAAGCCTCCCTGCTGTATGCTGGCGGATCCATCTCATCGAAGTCGTCAAAATAGCCTGAACCGGCTGGCTCCGCTTTGACGTCTGTGACCTCCTCGGCAGGGCGCACGCGGGAACTCAGGCATCTACCAATCAGCCAGTTGCCCAACTCCAGACCAGGGTCACGGCGATGCTTCTTTTCCGGATGCGTCTCCTCCAAGAACAGCAGACCAACAACCACCCCAAACACTAATATGACAACACAGACAAGGTTGGGCAGCAGAAACGGAAACGCTTCGAAGATAGTGCCGCGCTGAAACAGCCAGGGATAGTTGGCGCATGGCTGTGACAACGCACCGCCCATTGCGGGGCCAATGATCGATCCGAGACACCAGACGAAGGGCATGATAGAGTAAGCGCGTGGCTGATGCTCTTTGACAGTGACGATCTCGGCAACGGTTGTCTGCAGAACTCCAATGTTTCCGTTGAGGAGGCCACCCAAAGCCCGAGCAATCATAGCTGTCGCTAGATTGGGAGCGAATCCGAACACCACCATGCTGATGGCGGTGCCGATCAAGCCCATGATCAGGACCGGTTTCCTCCCAATCCTATCACTCATCCGGCCCCAGAACATGCCTGCGGAGAACTCGGCGAAAGTAAATGACGACGTGATCAAGCCAGCATACAGCGCAATTTTGCGATCATTATCTGTGACGTGGAAGGACTCCACCATGTGATAGACATAAGGGAAAATTGACATGAAGGCAATCGGCTCGCAGATGCGGCAAAGTGCTTGTGTAACTGTCAGTGGCTACCGAAGCTCAACAATGAAAATCTCATGCTGAAATTGACGCAAAGGGGAAAAGGAGACAGGATCATTGCAATGGACAGCAGCCAGGCACACACAAAACTCTGCCGGAATTGGGCGCAAAAAAGCAACACTGCATGCATAGGGGACATCCATGGGTGCTCACCTAGCACAAAAAGTTGACGTATAGGAAACGCCGACCAATCAGCGCCGCGTTCTCCATGTTGCCGGTGCTGTAAAAATGCTGGTCGTTTGAACATTTCGTCTATTGAGGATTTTGAGTGTTGACTCGTTGAGCAACAGGGGGACCGGAGGAAATTAGTTAAGGCTCTGCGCTTCTTGGTTGCTCGAAGTTGGGAAGTTGAGGACGGTAGGTAGGTGACAGTCGAGACTGGAAGAATGCTCCGCTGGTACAGGTACAGAAGGGAGGAGGGATGATCGTTATGCCCGAGGGATTTGGTCGAAGGGGGGAGTCTGCATGACCTCCCCTAAGCCGGGTTTCTGTCGAGAGGGTTACCGCAGAATTGGCTTCTGTGGTGTCTTAATTTCCCATCTGCTGTTTTGCCCAGATCTTCTAGACTGTGTGACGGCCGCAAGGGAACCCAAGCACAGAAAACTTAGTCGAGAGCCAAATAGGGTTAAGAATATTCCGGTCTGAGGATTGCCAGAGAGGCTAAGATATTTGCATCAGAAGGGCAGAGGCCAAGTCAGTCGATAAGGTATCGGTGGTGAGTGCGGTCCGGATATAAGTAGTGGTATAGCAGTTGTGTTGTAGGTGAGGTAGTAAGTAAGGTACTAGTGGTGGGAGAGGGATGATGACGAGAGGAAGATCCGGAAACGGAAGTAGGAGAGAAAACCTTAAGTCAAATAGTGATTGTAGAGATCTGAGAAGGAGGAAGGGAAGGGGCTATTTAATATTGAGATGATGTGATGTGAGCACACATTCAACAACCTTAACGGTTCAATATTGGTAAAGGTATGGGAGGATTGATGGAGCCCTTTCTGGTTACAGCTGTACAAAGGATGCAGCAAACAGTTGAGAAAACATGGGATCCACATCCTGTTTCTCTGTGTACTTTTTTTCTTATTTATTTATTATTTTTTATTCTTTTACTGACTTGGGTTTTGGCTGGACCTTTTTTCTTTTTTTCCAGAAATTCATTTTCCGTTTCTTGGGACTGATGTTTTCAGATGAACTGGGCGGAATGAGAGATGGATGAATCGTAGCAATCCGACTGGTGATCCAGGAACCCACCCAGCAAATAACGGGGGGCGGCAGGCGGGAACAGGGAAATCGAATAAAAAATCAAATAAAATAAATCAAATAAAATAAAATAAAAAATAAAATAAAAAATAAAATAAAAAAAATAATCTTAGAAGTTTACTGACTAGACTGATCCATCATGGGGAAACGGAACATGAAAAAAAGGGGTGGAGCCAATCATGATTGAGCAGAGGATAGAGCAAAGCCAGCCATAGACTGACTGTGTTGGTTGGGTATAATTCTTGTACGATGAAGGGTTCAGGTACCTCCGGATATCGGTTGAAAACTGAAATATACTTTCCAGCTTACACGACTTGGTGCGGTTTGACCGGGAAGGTCGGGCAGGGACAGGGTGAGCGAGGATGGGATGGTTCTGTACTTAGCCTACAGGGCAATATGCATGCAGTGGTTGGGATGGGGGATCAGCCAGTGGATAATACCTTATGTATGTATGTACGGACCAACCTACATGGGTTTACTGATGTCAGACAGCTCACCGCGAAAATCACGGGACTTGGCACTCCAGCAATGTTACCTGTACGGAGTCAAGCACATACTAACTAAGGTAGGCAAGGTAAAGCATTTTGCTGCCCGGTCATACGGAGTACATGGGAAGGAGTAAATCTGCCCAAGCTCCTGTCAGTTCCGCCTGGGAATAATATGGATGAGTAAGAAAATCTCCCTAAGGAATGAGAACGGCTAGAAAATAATAATAATAATATAATGAGGCAGGCAGTGGTGGACTCCATTAGAG